>PISX010026808.1:0-23902 GCA_004024625.1 Mellivora capensis | reverse complement strand
AAAAGACCTCAACGTGAGACAGGAATCCATCAGAATCCTAGAGGAGAACATAGGCAGTAACCTCTTCGATATCAGCCACAGCAACTTCTTTCAAGATATGTCTCCAAAGGCAAAGGAAACAAAAGCAAAAATGAACTTTTGGGACTTCATCAAGATCAAAAGCTTCTGCACAGCAAAGGAAACAGTCAACAAAACAAGGAGGCAACCCACGGAATGGGAGAAGACATTTGCAAATGACAGTACAGACAAAAGGTTGATATCCAGGATCTATAAAGAACTTCTCAAACTCAAACACACAAAACAGATTATCATATCAAAAAATGGGCAGAATATATGAGCAGACACTTCTCCAATGAAGACATACAAATGGCTATCAGACACATGAAAAAATGTTCATCACCACTAGCCATCAGGGAGATTCAAATTAAAACCACATTGAGATACCACCTTACACCAGTTAGAATGGTCAAAATGAGCAAGACAGGAAACTACGTGTGTTGGAGAGGATGTGGAGAAAGGGGAACCCTCCTACACTGTTGGTGGGAATGCAAGTTGGTGCAGCCACTTTGGAGAACAGTGTGGAGATTCCTCAAGAAATTAAAAATAGAAATTTTACTTTAAATGTGAAAGAATAAAGGAATATGGTGGTAAATAAGGTTTTTGCACTTCCCTAGAATTGGTAAAATGTATTCACTGGCCAACTTTGACAAATTATGTATATAGACTATGTAGTAGGCAAATTAATGGCCTTCAGAGACAGCCATGTTAATAATTCTTGGAACCTGAATAATTTATTTACATTTAAAAGGGAAATTAAAGTTGCAGACAGAACTAAGTTTCCTAATCACCCAATATTAATATTGGAATATTATCCAGGGTTATCTAGTGGTCCAATGTAATCAGAAGGACACTAAAAGTGGAAGAGGAAGGTAGATTAATGAGGTCAGAGTGATACAATATTAAAGTCAACACAGAGTTGGTTGATTGTGCAACTCTGGGTTTCAGTTCAGGTCATGATTTCAGGGTCAAGGGATTGAGTTCTGTGTCTGACTGTGCTCAGCAGGGAGTCTAGTGGGAATTCTTTCCATTTTCCTCTGTCCCTCCCCTCCTCAAATAATAAATAAATCTTTCAAAAAATGCTCAACACTTGCTGGTTTTGAAGATAGAGGAAAATGTTTATGAGCCAAAAAATATAAGTACCATCTAAAAGCTGGAAAAATCATTGAAATAGATTCTTCCCTAAGCCTCTTGAAAGGAATACAGCAGCGGGGACACTTTGACTTTAGTCCAGTGTAGTCTAAACCGACCTTCCACCTCCAGGATTCTAAGATAAAAATTTGTGTTGAATTTGCGGCAAATTTCAAGGAAGCAATAAAAAACTTATTCATATCACAATACCAAGAATTGTCACTCAAAATGTTATACAAAGAGATACACTGAAAAACTCAAAGTGTACAAGCAATCTATAGAAATGTAGAAAAGATAGACAATGAAAACCAGAGAAAACAGAAGACAAAGAATAAAGTAGCAGATTTAAGCCTTATCAATAATTGCATTAAATATAAATGGTCTAAATATATCAAATAAAAAAAGCTTAATGGGATAGATAAAAAACATCATTACTTAACTATATGCTCAGGAACTCAAATATAATGATATAGACAGGCTAAAAGTAAACAAATGGAAAAAGTTACACTATACAATCAAAAGGATATAGTAGCTAACCTAATATCTGATAATGTAGACTTTATTTTTTTTTTAAAGATTTTATTTATTTGACAGAGAGAGATCACAAGTAGGCAGAGAGGCAGGCAGAGAGAGAGGAGTAAGCAGTCTCCCTGCTGAGCAGAGAGCCTGATGTGGGCCTCGATCCCAGGACCCTGGGATCATGACCTGAGCCGAAGGTAGTGGCTTAACCCACTGAGCTACCCAGCCGCCCTGATAATGTAGACTTTAAAGCAAAAGAAAACTAAGAGGGACTCATATGTATAATGAGATAAAGGTAAATCCACCAGGAAGACAACAATCCAAAATGAATATGAACCAAATGCAGAGCTGCAAAGCAGGTGAAGCAAAAGCTGATATAACTTAAAAGTAGACAAATCCACAATTGTTGACAGTCATTTAAATCTTCACCGTACATTGATGAGAATAATCAATGAAAATATTAATACATGAAAAGGTATACCATATTCATGAATTGAAACCCCTGAGATACAAAATGCAAACTGTCTCTAGATTTTATTCATACACACACACACACAACACACTATAATACATATATATATGTAAAAATATACATACTACATATACATGTGTGTATATAATATATAAATTTTTTCAGGACTTATAATCATAGTAACCAAGACTGTGTGATACCAGTAGAAAGAATTAAACATTGATCAATGTAACAGAATAGAGAACATAGAGACCCACGCAAATCTTTTTATGATTTTTGTTTGACAGAAAGAGACAGAGAAAGAGGGAAGACAAGCAGAAGGAATGGCAGAGGGAGAAGCAGGATTCCTGCTGAGCAGGGAGCCCGATGCAGGGCTCAATCCCAGGATCCTGGGATCATGACCTGAGCCAAAGAAAGACGCTTAATGACTAAACCACCCAGGCACCTCACAGATCATTTTTTATAAGGATGCAAAAGCAACTCAGGGAAGATAGACTTTTAAATAACTGGTGCTCAAGCAACTGGATATTTATAAACAAAAATACCACCCTCAACCTAAACCTCATATCTTAATGTGAAAATTATCTCAAAATGAATATTTAAATTTAAAATAAGAATTTTTAAAAACCTTAACTCAGGAAAAAGTCTTCAAGACATAAAACTGGAAGAGTTCTTAATCCTGACATCAAAACCATGATACAAAAATAGAAAAGTCAAAAAAAAAATAGAAAAGTCAATAATTTGGTCTTAAAAACTTTGCTCTTGGAAATCCCATGTAAAAAGGATTTAAAGAAAAGCTATACATTGGAAGAAAACATTTGCAAACCATATACTAAACAAGGAACTAGTACCTGCAATACATAAAGAACTCTCAAAACTCAACAGCAAACACCAACCATACACCCACAATTAGAAAATGGACTAAAGATGTAGAGACATTTCACTGGAGAGGACATATGAATGACAAACAAGCATATGAAAAGATGGTCAGTATCATTAGATATTCAGGAACTGCAAATTGGAGCCATGATGAAATGTTTCTATGTATTAGTACAGTTAAATAACAAAAATATTGACAATACCAAGTGCTAGAAAGGATGCAGTGAAACTGGGTCTCTCATACATTGAGAATGTAAATGTAAGATATAATAACTCTCAAATAGTTTGACCATTTCTTATAAAATTAACCATACGTCTACAGTACAGGCAGCAATTGAACTCCTCGGCCTTTATCCTGGAAAAATGAAACATTCACACAAATCTTACAAATTACCATTCATAACAGCTTTATTTTAATAGCTTCCAACTGGAAACAACCAAAATATCCTTCAATAGGTGAATAGTTAAACTGTGATACATCCCAGGAATACATTAGTATTCCTTAAATACCACTCACCAATAAAAATAAACTGATACACATAGCAACTTAGATCTCAAGGGCATTATGTTAAAGAAAAATCCAGATGACAGATACTACATGAGTCCATTTATATATAATTCTACAGATGGAAAACAGATTAGCTGTTGCCAGGGGTTATGCATGGTTAAACATGGGAGGGGAAGGATGGATGAGAGAGCCTACACAGGAATAGCACAAGCATGATGGAGTAGTTCTGTATTTGGATTGCTATCATAGTTTTACGATCTACATATATGATAAAATGACAAATATTTACACAGATTATACTAGTGTCAAATTCCTGGTCTTTATATTGTACTCCAATTATATAACATGTAAATATTGAGGGAAACAAAGTAAAAGTTATATGTGATCTCTAGACTATCTTTTCAATATCCCATTAACCTATTTTTTAATTAAGCAGTTAAAAAAATCTGTGTTAAAAATGAGTTGTATTTAATCAAAACTACAACCCAATTTAAAGTTGGACAAAAAATTTGAACAGACACTTCACAAAAGAAAATGCATGAGTGGCCAAAAAGCATAAAAATGATGCCTATCATCATTAGTCACTGGGGAAATAAAATTTAAAACCACAATTACATACCATGACATATCCTGTAGAATGGCTAAAATTAAAGAACAATAACAATGTTGGTAAGTATGTGAAGCAACTCAAACTTGTTTACCCTATAATCACACTGGAAAACAGATAGTTATTTTTTTAAGATTTTTTATTTATTTATTTGACAGATAGAGATCACAGGTAGGCAGAGAGGCAGGCAGAGAGAGAGGGGAAGCAGGTTCCCTGCCGAGCAGAGAGCCCGATGCGGGGCCGATCCCAGAACCCTGGGATCATGACCTGAGCCAAAGGCAGAGGCTTTAACCCACTGAGCCACCAAGGTGCCCCCAGGTAGTTATTTCTTAAAGATTTAAACATGGTACCAAAAATATGGAAAGAGCCCAAATGTACATTGACAGATGAATGGATAAAGCAGATGTGATTTATAAACACACACACACACACACATATACACACAGAGGAATATTATTCAGCCATCAAAAACTGAAATCTTGCCATTTGCAATGATGTGGCGGCAACTAGAGGGTATTATGCCAAGCAAAATAAGTCAGAGAAAGATAAATATCGTATGATTTCACTCATATGCAGAATTTAAAAAACAAAACAGGTGAACATAGGAGAGAGGAAGGTAAAATAAGACAAATGAGGCAAATTATAGGAGACTTGTAACTATAGGAAACAAACGGAGGCTTGAGGGGAGGTGGATGGGGAGAAGGGGTAATCGGGTGATGGGCATTAAGGGGGGGCACTTAAAGTAATGAGCACTGGGTGTTGTATACAACTGATGAATCACTAAATTCTACCTCTGAAAATAATACAATATATGTTAATTAAATTGAATTTAAATAAAAAATTAAATTAAAAATTCACCCTGAAAAAATTTAAACATGGTACATTAAAACCTAAATACGGACAAATTTTATTTTTTTAAAACATGTGGTACATTAAAACCTAAATATGGACAAATTTTATATATAGAATATACATATTATATCTATATGCATATATAGTTTTATGTTCTCTGTGTAATTGCCATAAGACACAGAAAGCATAAATTATCACAAATAGGAATGAAAAATGTGTCACATCAGAAGAAACAACAGAGCAAGAAAATGTATTTGCAACATACAACAGAGGATTAGCTTTGCCTCTGTAAAAGAATTTGAAAAACAGGTAGAAAAATAAATTTCATGTTGAAATGCATTTCCCAAGAGGAAATTAACATAGGAAAAGGCACTCAAACTGTTCAGATATGAGGATTGTGTAAGTTAACATTAAGCACTCATATCTTATTTCACTACCACCGGAACAGAAAAGAAAATCAAATATCTTAGACTGTCAAATTGTTATGGATGGAAACTTCCGTGAAGTACTGTTAATAATGTATATGAACACTTCTGAAATTGAAATCACAGTTTCTAGGAAGGTTGAAATTTGCTCACCCAATTGCCCAACAACTCTGTTAGGTATGTAACATGAAGATAATCTTATACTTATGTAGCAGATTACAAATAAAAAGACCTTTACTACGACATTATTTGTCATTGGAATATGGAATATGGAATACCATATTTTTCCTATTAACAAGGAATAATTTTGATGTAATTATATGGTAAAATACATTTAAATGAATTAGTTAGACCAATAGGCATGAATGTAGTTTAACTTTTTTAACATCTTAATTTTTTCATGTTCCAACATTCATTGTTTATGCACAACACCCAGTGTTCCATCCAATACATGCCCTCCTTAATACCCACCACCAGGCTCACCCATCGCCTCACCTCCCCCTCCTCCACAACCCTCAGTTTGTTTCCCAGGATGCACAGAAAGTAGCTTCTAATGTAACATTGAGTTTAAAAAGCAAGTTCCAGAATTATCTAATCTGGAACGCTCGTTTCGGCAGCCCATATACTAAAATTGGAATATAGAGAAGATTATCATGGACCCTGCGCAAGGATGACAGAATTATCTAGCAAGGCATCATTTCTATATTTATGGATAGTAAAATTATAATACATCCTGGAAGAATACACTTGTGATTTTTTTAAGATGACTGTCCCTAGGAAAGGAAGGAAAGACTAGAGAGTGAAATAACCTTTAAAGACGAGCCACAGCTCCTTTCATATCTCCCTATTTACTATCGACAACCCATTCCATTCTTTCCTGCCTCCCATGACTGGACCCTTGTGCCCTCAAGTTTTCTTTAGCTTTTCCATTTACCGAGATACCCGATCACTGACACATGGGGCAAAGCAGAGTACAGAGAAAATAACATGCGAACAAAAATTGCTTGCTGGAATCTTTGTATCTCAGGACCAAAAGGGTTTTTTTGCTTTGTGGTTTTCTTTGTTTTTGTTGTTTGTTTGTTTTGTTTGTTTTAGAGGTCATGTTGCCTAGTGGGCTTCAAATTGTGTTCTGAGAAGCCCTGAGCTCCTGAAGAGCTTCACTGGGCGAGGAAAGGCTTGGCACCTAGGACTCGGCATCCACCACCCCGGTTTCAAGCAAAGCAGTTCTGACTTTATCTGCTTTATAACTGGGTCAGTGCTCTTAAAAAGGAGAACAAAAACCCCTGGAGTTTAGGCATCAACTTTACTTTCTTATAAGAACATAATAAAGTCATTTTCTTACAAGATCACGTAACTCTTCTATGTTTAACTGATTTGATGTTTACAGAACTTTCGGTGCAATGGGAAACTGTTAAGGAAGGTATGTAGGAGCCTTGGGTTCCTAACATCTATTTCATCATATCATATAAACAGGAGGATGCTTTTTCAAGTGTCAAACCAAAATGAAATGATCATTATGCTTCATTACCAATGCAGCAATTCTGGTATAAATTCAGTGAAAAAGGAGAAGGTTGTGCTCGCTCCATCAAATTTTAGGTTGCATCACACCCTGCTCTCTCACCAGGAAGAGTAAGAGTCATCATCAAGTCGTACAAGCAGAACTCTTTGATTCATTTATCCCAGTGATCACCCTGTAAATAAGCATTATGTGTTAAAGAAAGGGCAATGGGGTGTGAGCTTTTGGAAGGCAACTGTTTACTCTAAGATGAAGTTGCCAAAAGAACAACTAAGTCATCAAGCTTTCCATCCCTCCCTGTTAGCTATGTAATCTCTAAAGGAAGTCATTCATGAAGCTAATAAGTTCTCTGCAAGGAAATCACTTTAAAGAAAAGGGTGGGGGGGGAGTAATTATATTAGGCACCAAAGTTCACGAGGAAGAAAATTCACAACAAAACAACTCTGATCTTTGCTCCAGGCTCTGCTTAATGGTCCGGAAAACTAATAATCATTAATTTTCACAAAAGATGTCATATGGTTAGAGCTATAATGTTCAAATAATATTCAATTACATTTTTTCTTCTGATGAGTGAAAGCCTCTTTTAATCATTTTGAAACCAGTTACCATGAAACCCATTATTTTATTCTTGTAATCTCTTCACTACAAGTCTTCAAAACATAGACAGGAATTTCACTTCCAAGGATATACACCAAAAACACAGAAGTCAATTTTGCATTCAGATCTCATTCGACCTAACAAACAGAATAATGAGACTTTTTTCTACCCCTCCTGGTACAGATTTTTGTAAAGTACTATTTGTCTCTTGCAGAATTTCCCAGATCCAAAATTATCTATTAATATTCCTACTTTTAACAGAAGGCCTGCAACCATACTAGGATGTTTAGAATAGACCTCTTCTTGATGGCTAATGCCTAAGGAAGATGGTGTCGACACAGAACAGAGGAACTTTGATAGGGAATGTTTTTCACAATCCATCTGAACAGATTTGGCAGGAAGTGAGGGATTATTCACCCATAGTATCTCCGGCCCCACCCCTGCAATTTATAATCACACTATTTCAGGATTCTACCTCTTATCAAGGAGGGCCTGCACACACAGAGCTAACTATACGGATTATTCTGAAGATTAAAAGCAAAAGTATTTCTATCGGTCGGAAAATATAGTTTGTACAAATTTTGCCTCTGCTGGCAAAGAACCTGATATTTTTAGCTCTGGGTTTTGTAAACCTTTAGTTGGAGGCCAAGACAGCCACACATGGAAAAGATCATAGGAAACATCTGTCAATGCAGGGGTGCAGAAGATAAAGGTAGTGGGTTATCCTCATAAAAGGTGGAAAGGACAGGAATCACACTCTAGGTAAATGAATTGGAAATGCAGCCATATTCCAGGTTCTGACTCTCGTTCCATAGACCAGATTTCCTCCCAGATGAATGTATAAAAGCAAACAACCCCAAGATCGAACAGCCACATGGAATGCTCCCTCTTTTGAATTTGCTGAGGAGTGCCTCTGTGTATAGAGTTGCTTGAATCTGTAGTATTCCCCATAACAGACTCATTCTCCTGTAATCACAGAGTCAAACCATGAAGAAAAATCCAGCTGATTGTCTATTTTTACAGCAATACAAGTGTGTCAGACACTACATTAGACAGGCTTGGAAAGGTTTATATTGATTTTGATTGATTTTGATTTTGAATGATTATCATTATCAATTACAATACAAGTTTTCTTTTGTTATAACCTTTCCCATACCCTTGTACCAGGTAGTCCTTATTTTCAGCCTTATTCTGTTCAAATATTGGTATACTTAAAAAAAAAAGTCAGGGGCACCTGGGTGGCTCAGCAGGGTAAGCTTTCAACTCTTGATTTCGGCTCAGGTCATGATCTCAGGATTGTGGGATGGTGACCTGTGTTAAGCTCCATGCTTAAGCCGGGTGTCTGCTTGGGATTCTGCCCCTACCCTGACTCATTCTCTCTCTCCCTCTCTCTCTCTCTCTCTCAAACAAATAAATATTTGGGGGAAAAAAAAATCAGAAAGTCAGACCGTGACTTGGGTATTTAATTTTTACATGGGAAATATTTCAAATAAAGAAAACCATCAAAAATATTAGTCACAAGTTTCTTTTTGCATCAATGAAAAGAAGTACTTGAGTGATATATTGGCTAACTTTCTGATATCGTTTTCCAAAAATATATTTCATTTCATCATGGAAAGTTGATGTCTACTGTTTACTAAATTGTGAGCTACTTTGGAGAATTTATTTTTCCAGGACTGCAACATCATTCTAAAAGTATCTTTCATTATACAGTATAGGACCATATATGAGAGGAAAAAAAAAAAAAAGCAAGGAGAGTGCTTTTCTGTCTTGCCTAACTGCTACTATCAGTACCACCCTGATGCAACTTTCACTGCTTTCTAATGGCCATTAAACACATGTTGGGGAAGATCATAAAAAAGACAAAGGCTACTGGACTTGGGAGCTGGACCAGGGCATTTGGAGCCTCCTTACCCTCTTCCCCGTCCTTAGGATGTGGGTTCCATTTACCCTTCCTGTTCCCAGAGGCTTCCAAAGTCATAGCCTTGAGATGGTGATGTGGTGTTGAAGACACCTGCACAGTATACATGACTGAGCAAAGCTTTAGGGCCTCCTTATAAACTCCGAAGAACTGGAGGGTGGCATGGGGATCCATTTGCTTTGCTGCCACACAAGACAGGGCTCATGTGGAGCCTTATTCAAGCTCCCACCCACCAAACTGGAATGCTCTGACTCTTTAGCCTCTCCCCCTCCTGAGTACAGGAGCAAATTTCAGATCTGGAAAGCATCCAAGAGGGTTGTAAACCAACAACACACCCACCGATTTGACATTCTGGCCAGTCTAACCCTGAGTCATATGGTAGTTATCTATTAAATATCTTTTCAGAGGATGAATGGAAGAAAAGAATGACTGGAAAAAGAAACTTGTTGGGTAAGAAAAATACAAAGACCTATGAAACAGAAAGGATTCACTTTATTTTAAAGGATGACTTTTCTGCTGCAACTAAAGAAAATAAGAGAAAAAGAATGTGTGTGACATGATGCTTCCAAGCTACTTATATTCTAAGCCAGCCCATCACAAGCTGTTAAGCTTTCAAAACTTAAACACTTCAGCAGCAAACTTGAAAATAGTTTTACTTGATGTATTTCTAAGGGTTAGAAGACTTTAGGTGGTCCTTGGGGTATTTTGGAGTTGTTTTAATATTTATTCACTTCCAGATGACTGGAGGACAAATAATTCATTTTTATAAGAAAGGACCCAAATTCTAGGCTTCATATCCTGCTTTCTATGTATCATCTCTTAATGCTATAAACATGAATCTTGGAGGTCTTATAATTCTTTCTCATTTCAAATGAAGGCAAATGCTTCTGAAATGGATTCACTACATTACTTACATCTACTGAGCCAAGGGATCTGAAAATACTGCTATACCAACAAATAGAATTATTATAGCTCATTAAACTACACCATGAAGGAGGACTCTAGTACATGTTGCAGTCATTGGATTTAAGAACAAAATTAGCTGGTGACCATCCCTGCTTGGGTGAACCCCAGGCATCTCAAATTCAATTAAGCTTAAAAACTGAACTCATCTACTATTCTGCTAATCTTACTCCCATATTCTCTTTGTGTAAAGGATAGCAATGGCTTCCATACAGTCATGAAGTCAAAGCCTTGAAATCACCCTCAATTTTCTATTCCATTCATTCCATTCACCCCAAATTCAGCTAGTCATTAAATTTGGTTGAACCATCTCCTAAACCTCTCTCTTACTCACACTCTTCCACCCAATCCTTTCACTATGATAGTTCAGATTTTCTTGATTTCTGAAACTGTGATTTTCCTGCTTCTGTATTTTTGTCACAAACTAGAAATGTCTTTTGTCATTTGTAGTAGAGGGTGTTGTTTGATTTCAAGTGTCCTATTCCTTTCCCATAGGATGGCTTTATGATACGACATTAAACTTTTGTTTAAAAATGAATTGGCCAAAAACATGTATATCTTCTCCCTTTTGTCACTTAAGTGATAATAAGATTAAACATATAAAAACTTTAGAATCAAAGAAGCAACATGAAAGAACCTGAAATGTAAACTTATTCCAAGGAACGCTTCACAGATTCCAGACTGTAAAGTGTTGGGGTTGGGGGGACAGTAAAGAATATAGACCAAGAGAAAGGAGCTGAAAGCAAGAGAATGATTTACTATCTGAATACAGTATTTGGACCCCCAGGTCCTTTCTCCACCAGGCACAGTCAAGCTGTCCCTGCCCCAGGAAGGAGACTCAAGATTTATTCTCACAGAAAAACTGAGAAGTATGGACCCCAAAACTCCAGGTAAATGGTGAGAATGAGATAAAAACAACAAAGTTAAATAAAATTCTTTATATGAATTATTGAACTATCAGACCCTTTCCTCAATCTACTTCCAGAGCCACAAAAGCAGAAAAATGCTTTTTCAAAACTGTTCAATTAAAATGTTGAGAAATATAGGTGAGAAAAATTTCTCAAAAGTCAGAACAAGAAGGGGCACCTGGGTGGCTCAGTGGGTTAAAGCCTCTGCCTTAGGCTCAGGTCATGATCTCAGGGTCCTGGGATCGAGTCCCGCATTGGGCTCTCTGCTCAGTAGAGAGCCTGTTTCCTCCTCTCTCTCTCTGCCTGCCTCTCTGCCTGCTTGTGATCTCTGCCTGTCAAATAAACGAATAAAATCTTTTAAAAAGTCAGAACAAGAAGAAATGGGCAATGAAAAAATGAATTTAGAGACAAATCCTGGATATCCACTCTCAAGTTAAAACAATTCCACAGAGAAGAACAAAGAAATTTGTGGAAAATAAATCAACTCAAGGACTTAAGGGGGGGGGGTTACTATGGACAAAACCATTTCCAAATCTGAGTATGATCCCTCCAATCCCCCCCAAAAGAATTTTTTTAAAGTCCTATGGATTCCTTCTCAGAAAGTTATTGACCTCCACAATTACAAAGAGCTAATTACAAAAAGAAATAGAGTCAAGGAAGCATATGAGGACAATAAAAGCAATTCCCAGGATGGTTCTCAATGGACATCCCAGGAAGAGTGATGAATGAGGGATCCAAATCAATGAGCCAATAATATTGATAGTTGTCTGATAGGGTATGATGGTCCACATATGGAAAAAATGTTGGGTCATGGAAATTTAAGCAAATGAATGAATAAGGAAATTGATAATTCTAGGTAAAATGAAAGATGTTCAAGTAAATTGAACAGAAGAATTCTCTTGAGTTTATAGTAAAAGCTATATTCGTATCATGGTAAACATCAATGAGAGATGTGAAATAGAGAGCAATGGGAGGGTGAGGAGAGGAGAAATGTGTTGAGTTTAATGCATATCTACTATTAAATCTACTAGTTATTGAGAATCAAGGGCCAGCAACATAAGCCATTATTTTGTTATATGGAAGCCAAGATACTTTTGAGAGGCTACTGTGAAATAAAGTTCTTTAAAAAAAAAAAAAAAAAAAAAAGAGAGAGAGACATAGAAGAAAGGCCTACTCTAATTCCATTAAATGTCTTTTAGATCAAGGATTAATACAATACATTTTTGAGCTCCATATTGCTGGAAAAAGAAAAGTGACGGATGAAGGAGGAAAATCCCCTGGATCCCTGTAGGATTAATTTATTAGAAAACAACAACAACAACAACATAAAACTACTCAACATGTAAGTCTTCTGAAGAAAACTGAGGAAAACCACCAGATATGCTAACAGCCGAGGCAGACCACCCTTTGGAAGATGTACCACAGGAGGCAGAAAGAAATCCTCAACCTTCCAAAGAAGCCAGGAAACAAAGGAAATCTTAGAGGAGAGCTGACTTGACCTGACTGGGGATTTAATAAGGACATTCCCATGAAGCATTTGGACCTTAAAATAAGAGGTACAAATGTGTTGGAAAGGCTTAGGGGAGAGAGAAGAATAAACAAGTTTGTGATGATACACTGGAAGCAAAGACATTCATGCTGTCATCCTTATCTTGTGTCCTTTAGGCTTTTTCTTTCTTTTTTTTGCGGGGGGGGGGGGGCTGATATTAATATCTGGCTCTTGGTTTCTTTCTGTTAACATTTTCTGCTCTTTCTTTGACCTTCATTTGACTTTTACTCATCCAGTGAAATTCTGTTTTGCTAAATTTCCTTTAGTTTCCTTGGTACTAGAATCTCAGATTTTGTATTTTGACCCATTTTCCAGCTCTGTTTTTCAGTTGGAAAGTTTCATGCACATATATATGAAAATATATTCATTCTATATTGTAAAGTAAAACGTAACAGGTTGCAAAGCAGTATATTTGGTGTCAGTTCACATATGTAGGATTAAATCCCAAATGGTGTATGTATACATACATACATATATCAGATACTTAGGTGCTTATTTCTGTGTGATGTGAGTTCTTTTTGCTTACATGTATTTTTTTCATGAACATGTGTCACACACACATGGAGAATTTATTTTTCCAGGACTGCAACACCATTCTAAAAGTATCTTTCATTATACAGTATAGGACCATATATGAGGGGGGAAAAAAAAAAAAAGCAAAGAAAGTGCTTTGCCTAACTGCTGCTAGAAAACTAAAATTTTATGAGTCAAATAATTTGCAGCAGTTTATAATGGGAAAGGCATTTATAATGGCATTATAAAAGTTCTTGATGGAAGAACTAAAAAAAAAGAAAAGTAAACCTCAAGTTACCTCTGGTTCTGAGCCAGAGGAACAAAACTGACACTGCAGAAAAAAAAATAATAAAACAATAAGTTCTCTGAATATGTAAATTTTAATGATAAATTAGGCCAATTTTGTTGAATTATAAGTCCTTCAACCAAGATTTTTACTTCCCTAATAGGTTTAAACCCTTTATAAGCACAGACAATATCTTACATGTTTAGTTGTTAATTCCAGAATTCCTCATTTATTTGTGTGGATTTCTATTTCTCTCTGATATGATTTTGCTGCTTCCTCAAAGACTTAACATTTATTGGATTGAGATCGGCTAATATCTTTTAAGCTCTAGCTGCTTTTAAGTTTGTTTTTTATTCTTTGGCCAAAAAAAAAAAAAAAAACAACATCAAATTTATATATAACCATAAAAGATCCCAAATAACCAGCAGAATGCTGGGGAAGAAGACTTCAAGCTATTATTATAAATCTCGAGTAATCAAAATTGTATGGTACTAGCATAAAAACAGACAAATAGATGAACAGAACAGAACCAAAAGCTCAGAAATAAACCCATGCATATATGGTTAATATTAGTTTTCCATATAGGAGAAGAAAGCCAAGAATATTTAATGGAGAAAAGACAGTCTCTTCATAAATAGTGCTGGGAAAATGGGATATTCACATGTAAAATAATGAAATACCACCCACAAAATACCACCCACAAAAATTAACTCAAAATGGATTAAAGACTTAAATGCGAGACCAGAAACCATAAAACTTCTAGAAGAAAACTGAAGAAAAGCACTCCTTGACATGGGTCTTGGAAAGGCTTTTTTTTGGATATAACACCCAACGCACAAGTAACAAAATGTAACAAACAAGGGCAAGTATATCAAACTAAAAAGCTTGTGCACAGCAAAAAAAACTATCAACAAAATGAAAGACAACCTAAGGGATGTGAAAAATATTTAAAATATATTTCAAACAATTTATCTGATAAGGGATTAATATCCAAAATACATAAAGAACTCCTGCAACTCAACAGCAAAATCCAATCCAATTTAAAACTGGGCAAATGGAATCAAGATGGTGGAGTGGGAGGATCCTGAGCTCACAGGGGCATAAGAAAACCTACAGTTACATAGAGAACTATCTCTGAGAACAAACTACAGAGGAACAGATTAAAACCAATTAATGGTATAAAGAAAAAGCACATTGATTGGTAGAAGGGGCAGAGACAGTTTTGTCAATACCCTCACCTCTGGTGTGACAACACACATGCAGGAGGGTTAAGAAAGAGGAGTCCCAAGCTCAAAACTGGTCTTGGGGACAGGCATTGGGAAGACACCTATAAGGTCCGCCTTGAGAACCAGTGAGGTTTTTGGTCAGGAGAGCTAGAGAGCAATAGGAAATGGAGATTCCACTCTTACGAAGTGTGCCTACAATCTCACTTACTCTGAGTCCCAATGCACAGGCATCATTTTGAAAAGTACGCAGGCTATATCTGAAGGAGATCCATTGACTAATTTTAGGGTATGTGCCAGACGAAGAGGTATCTTCTGGAAGAGTCTTCAAGGACAAAAGCACTGGTATGTACCTTCCCCCACCCCACTTGTCTTTTACCTAGCTGGCCCAGCACCCTTGAGCACCATTTCTGACACTCTCAACCTACTGCGCCAGCACTGCTTACTCAGCACCAGAGCCCCTCCCGAGCAGCTCCCTACCCCAGGGCTCTTGGCAAGCACCCACCCTAGTGCTCCTGGTAGATAGCCTTGGCTGCCACCAGAACCCATCCCAAGCACGATCATCCTGGGGGGCCAGCACCACACTCTAGAACCCCTGTAAGTAGTCACAGCCAGACCTCATGGCAAGCCGTGCACAATGCCTAAAAAAGCTAGATGGGCCAGAGATCAGTTCTACTCACCAGCCTGGCCATAGCAGTTGTGGCCATACCTGGCAGAGAGCCATGCCAGGGAACAGCTCTGCACGCCAGATTCCACACCAGTTGTGAACCAGCCACAATAGAATAGTGCCCACAAGCCACACAGGGGATAATCCCGGGGTACCTGGCTCGGGTAACCAGGTGGATTTGTGCTATTTGGCCCCACAGGACACCTTCTGCACAAAGCCAATCCTTTAAGACTGGGAGATCTAATTGATCTACCTAATTCACAGAAACAGACTTAGCAAAATGAGGAATATGCCCAAATAAAAGAATAAGACAAAAATCTCAGGAAAAGAAAAAAATGAAATGGAGATGAGCAATACCAGACAAACAGTTCAAAGTAATGGTCATAAAAAAGCTCAATGAACTCAAGAATGAATGAACATAATAAGAACTTCAACAAAGATGGAAAAAATTTAAAAAGAACCAATAAGAGCTGTGAAATACAGTAACTGAAAAATACTCTAGAGGGAATCAATAGCAGATTTGATTAGCTATCTACAAGACAACAAAGTAGAAATTAACCATGAAGAACAGCTCAACATTGTATGAGGATACTTTAAGGGAACTCTGAATAACATCAAATATAGGAGCATTAACATTATAGAGGTTTCAAAAAGGGATGATAAAGAGAAAGGGATCAAAAACCGATCTGAAAAAAGAGCTGACAAATTCCCTAACCTCTTGAAGGAAGGAGATACCCAAGCCTAGGGAGCACAGAGTCCAAAATAAGATGAATCCAAAGGGACCTGCAGCAAGACGCATTATAATCAATGTGCCAAGAGTTAAAGAAAAAATACTAAAGGCAACCAGAAAAAACAAACAAACAAACAGAAACTACGTATACAAGGCATCTCCCACAAGATTATCAGGTGATATTTTAGTAGAAACTTCAAAGACCAGAAGGGAGTGGCAGGATATATTAAAAGTACAAAGTGCTGGGGCACCTGGGCGGCTCAGTCAGTTAAGTATCTGACTGCAGCCCAGGTTATGACCTCAGGGTCCTGGGATTGAGCCCAACAGCAGGCTCATTACTCAGTAGGGAGCCTGCTTATCCCTCTGTCACTCCTATTGCTCACTCTCTTGCTCTCTCAAATAATAAAATATATATTTTTTTAAAGTGAAAAATGCTAGAGAGCAATAGCACAAGCACAAGAAAGGAAACTTTCAACCAAAAATACTTAATCTGGCAAGATTATCACTCAGAATTAAAGGAGGGATCAAAGTTTCTCAAACAAAAGCTATAAGTTCATCAACATCAAATCAGCCTTAATAAATGTTAGATATAATCCTTTACATGGGAATGAAAATGCCATAATTAGATATTTAAGTTAAAAAAAGAATTCTCACTAGTAAATATAAACATATAGTAAATGTAGTAGACCAATCCGCAAATAGCAACTATGAAGGTTAGAGGACAAAAGTAGCAAAAATTATCTAGACACATAATAATTAGTTAGGGAATACACCACATAACATCTAAAATATGACATCAAAAATATAAAGATGGTGGGGGAGTAAAGCCTTGGTGCTTTTAGAATGCACTTGGACTCAAGCAACCACCAATTTAAAATATGCTGCTACATGATGACCACAAACCAAATACAGGAAATAGATACACAAAAAATAAACAGAAAGTAATAACACTAAGACACCAAATCATCAGGGAAGAGAGCAAGAAAGAACAGAACTACAAAAACAATCAGAACACGACAAAATGGCAGGAAGTATGTATCTGCTAATAACTACTTAAAATGGAAATGGACTAAATGCTCCCATCCAGAAACATAAAGTGGTTGAATTTTTAAAAGACCCATTTATATGCTGTTAAGAGACTCACTTCAGATCTAAAGACATATATAGAAAGAAAATAAAGGAATAGAAAAAACATAGAAACCGAAAGAAAGCTGAGGGTTATACACATGACAGAATAGACTTTAAAATAAAGACTAACAAGAAAAAAAGAAGGGTATTACCTAATGATAAATCAATCCAAGAAGATTTAACACTTATAATTATCTATGTACACAACATAGGGGCATCTAAACATCTAAAGAAAATATTGACAAAGATAAATGGACAGTATAAAGTATCAGGGGATGTTGACACACCACTTCCATCAATGGATAATTCATCCAGGCAGAAAATCAGTAAGAAAACAGTGGACTTAAATGACACAGACTAGATGGACTTTATATATACATAACATTCCATCTGAAAACAGAACACATTCTTTCAAGTGCGCATGGGGAATTCTACAGGACAGATCACATGTTAGGCCACATAATAGTTCTCAATAAATTGGAGAAGACTGAAATCACATCAAGCATCTTTTCTGACTACAATGGTATGAAATTAGGAGTCTATTACAAGAGAAAAAAAAGAAACTAGGAAACAAAACAACAATAACAAAACCATGAAGGATAAACAACATACTATTACACAACTAGTAAGTTAAAGAAATCAAACATGAGATCAAAAATACTTTGGGACAAATGAAAACAAACAGTTCAAAATCTGTGGGACACAGCAAAAGTAGCTCTAATGGTTACAGAGTTATACAGGACTACCTCAAGAAATAAGAAAAATCTCCATTTATCAGTACACCTAAAGGAACTACGAAAAGAACAAACAAGTTCCAAAGTTAGAAGAAAATAAAGATTAGAGCAAAAATGAATGACTTAAAAAAATGATCAGTGAAACTAAAAGCAGTTTTTCTGAAAACAAACAAAACTGACAAACTTTTAGCCAGACTCAAAGACAGGGCCCACATAAACAGAATCAAAAAAAGAAAAAAAAAATGATACCAGAAAAATACAAGGGGTAGTAAGTTACTACTACAATTATGTCAACCAATGACACGACTTAGAAATGAATAAATTCCTAGAAACATACAATCTTCCAAGACTTAATCAAGAATAGAAAATCTAAACAGAATGATTAGTAATGGAATTGAATCAGTAATCCAAAACCTCCCAAAAGTCCCAAGACCAGATGGCTTCATAGATAAATTTTAAACATTGAAAAAGTTAATACATGTACTTCTTAAACTATTTCAAAAAACTCAAGAGGAAGTAATGCTTCTAAACTCATCCTGTGAGATCAGCATTACCCTGATACCAAAACCAGACAACGGCACCAGGAAGGAAAGAAGGAAGGAAGGGAGGGAGGGAGGAAAAAGAAAAGGAAGAAAATTACAGGCCAATATCCCTGATGAACACAGAGGTAAAAAATCCTCACCAAGATATTATCAAACCAAATTGAAAGATACATTAAAAAGATCATATACCACAATCAAGTGAGATTTATCCCAGGGATACAAGGATAGTTCACTACTGCAAGTCAATCAACATAGTATACTACAAAGTATATAACAAAGAAGAGTAAAATCATCAACCATGTCAACAGATGCAGAAAAATGAACTTGATAAACATCCATGTATGAGAAAACCTCTCAACAAAATTGCATAGAGGGAACACACTTCAACACAATAGAGGCTATATGTGCAATGCTATTGCTAATATCCTATTGCTAATATCATAACCAACAGCAAAAAGCTAAAAGCTTTTTCTCTAAGACCAAGAACAAGACAAGGATGTCCACTCTTACCACTGTTGTTCAACATAGTAACAGAAGTCCTAGTCACAGCAATCAAACAAAAGGAAAGGCATCCAAATTGGGAGAAGGAAGTCAAACTGTCACTATTTGCAGATGGCATGATACTAGATATAGAAAACCGTAAAGATTCCATTAAAAATTTTTTTAGAATAAATGAACTCAGTGAAATTTCAGGATACAAAATTAATACATAGAGATTTGTTACATTTCCATCAATAATGGAGGGGAAGAGAAATTAAGAGAAAAATCTTATTTACATTGCATCAAAATACCCAGAAATAAATTTAAGGAGACAAAAGACCTGTGGTCTGAAAATTATGGAACATTGATGAAAGCCATTGAAAATAGCACCAACAAACAATAGGATATACCAGGTTCATGAATTAGAATATCATTAAGATGTCCATACTATCCAAAGCAATTCACAGATTCATACATTCCCTATCAAAATGCCAATGGCATTTTTCACAGAACTAAAATAATCCTAAGATTTGTATAAAACCACAACAAACCCTGAAGGGCAAAGCATTCTTGACAAAGAACAAAGCTGAAAGTGTCACACTTCCTGATTTCAAACAATAAAATACAATAATCAAAACAGTATGGTAGTGGCACAAAAACAGTTGTATAGACCAACAGAACAAAACAGAAAACCCAGAAAGAAACTCATGCTTATATGGTCAATTAATCTTTGACAAAGAGAGAACATACAGTGATATGAAGAACTCACACACCATAATAGCAACCCCACCCCCAAACTACCCAGTTAAAATTGGGCAGAAGACTTGAATAGTCATTTCTTTAAAAAGCAACAGATAGCCAAAGACATGAAAAGATCCTCAACATCACTAATCACCAGGGAAATGCAAGTCAAAACCACAGTGAGGTATGACCTCACACCTGTCACAATGGCTATTATCAAAATGACGGTAAATTACTACCTTGGTGAGAGAAAAGGAAGTGCTGTGGAGGAAAGGGAACCCTCAAGCACTGTTGGTAGGACTGAAAAATGGTGCAGCCACTGTGGAAAACAGTATGGACTTTCCTCAAAATATTAAAAAGTTCAACTACTGGGGCACTGGGTGGCTCAGGTCATGATCTCAGGGTCCTGGGATCAAGCCCTGCATCCGGCTTCCTGCTCAGCAGGAAACCTGCTTCTCCCTTTCCCACTCCCTCTGCTTGTGTTCCTCTCTGTCAAATAATAAAATCTTTAAAAAAAAGAAGTACAACTACTATATGATCCAGGAAAATGATATTGTATACACACATGTGGAATATTACTCAGCCATTAAAAAAGAATGAACTCGGGGCGCCTGGGTGGCTCAGTGGTTTAAAGCCTCTGCCTTCAGCTCAGGTCATGATCTCAGGGTCCTGGGATCAAGCCCCGTATCAGGCTCTCTGCTCAGCAGGGAGCCTGCTTCCCCCCTCTCTCTCTGCCTGCCTCTCTGCCTACTTGTGATCTCTCTGTCAAATAAATAAATAAAATCTTAAAAAAAAAAAAAAAGAATGAACTCTTGGCATTAACAACATGGTATTATGCTTAGTAAAATAAGTCAGATCCAAAGGTCTTATGATTTGACTTGTATGTGGAATCTACAAAATAAAATAAAACAGAAATGTACTTATAAATACAAAGAGTAATCTCGTGGTTGCCAAGGGGGATGATGGTGGAGGTATGGGCAAATAGGATAAAGGAATTACAAGGTACAAACTTCCAGTTGTAAAATAAATAAGACATGGGGATACAAGATGCAACATAAGGAATTTAGTTAATTGTAACAACTTTGTATGTTGACAGATGGGTGTTATATTTACCCTGGTGATCACTTCATAATATATATAAATGTTGAATTTCTATGTTGCACACCTGAAATAAAGTATTGTATGTCAACTACACTTCAAAAAAAATAAAGAGTAAAGGATCTGAACAGATATTTTTCCAAACAAGATATACAAATGTCTAACAAGTACATGAAGAGGTGTTCAACATCACTAACCATCAGGGAAATGCAAATCCAAATCATAATGAAATACACCTCACATCTGTTAGAATGGTTATCAAAGAGAAGATAGCTAACCCTGGTGAGGACAGGGAGGAAAAAGAGACTTTATGCACTGTGGGTAGGAACGTAAATTGGTGCAGCCACTATGGAAAACATATCTAGGTTACTCAAAAAATAAGAACAGAACTACCATATGACCCAGCAATTCCACTGCTGGGAATATATCCAAAGGAAATAGAAAGACCATGTTGAAAGGTACCTGCACCCCCATGTTCACAGCAGCATTACTGCCAATAGCCAAGATATGGAAACAACCCAGGTGCCCACTGAAAGATTAACAGGTAAGTTGTGGTGCTTATATACACACAACAGAGTACCATTTAGCCATAAAAGGAAATCCTGTCACTTGTGACAACACAGATGGACCCTGTACTAAGTCATGTAAGTCAGAATAAAACAAATACTCTATGATGTCACTTATATGTGGAACCTAAAAAACAAACCCAAACTCACAGAAAGAGATCAGATTTGTGGTTACCAGAAAGGACATGGGATGAAGGTGGTCAAAAGGTACAAACTCAGTTTTAACACGCATAAGGGATATAACGTATAGTATGAGGACTATAGTTAACACCACTGTATGGTATATATGAAAGTCTTTAAGAGGAAATCCCGAGTTCTTTTTTTGTACATACATGAAATACTGGATGTTAATTATGGTAATCATTTCACATTATGTAAAAGCCAAGTTATTATGCTATCCCACTTATACAGTGCTGTATATCAATTAGATCTCAAATTTTTTTGAAATTAAAAATTCAAATGTATTAACTTAAGGAAAATTAGATCTTTATAATTTTGAGTCACCCTATGCAAGAATGGGAGGGGTCTTTTTATTCAAAATGCTTTTTTGTTGAAAAATGCTTCTGTGTCTGTCAGGACTATCAAACTACATTTTAAAATTTATTTCCAATCATCTTAGGGACTATAGGAATTTTTAGTAATATAACATGCAAAACAGATAAAATACACCATATTCTACACAGAAAAAAAGACCAATATCTTAAATACTAATATAACTTCTATACTTTAAAAAAACCCTGTAGCCTAATTGACCAAGGCCTCTGATGAAATTTTTATCAATGTCAGCTGTAGAGCAATGCTTTGGGCAGTGAGAAAATGCCAGAAATACAGAATCATTTCTTTCTTGGACCTTCCTCTCAGGGCTCTGTAGGGAGCCAGATCTTTCCCACATAAACCATAAAATGTCTTGAAAGAGAAATAGCTTCTCTCTTCTTGAAGAAGGGAGTGGGAGGCTGATACACGCAGTGAAGTCAATGATCGGAAATAAAAACGCTTCAGGACAGAGTGGAGGAGAAAAAAAGTAAGTTTTGTAGCCATTGTAATGGAATAACAAGACACATAGATGTACTGAAAAAAATTTACACATATACACCCACTCTTTTCTCTCAAACACATAGAGTACAGAGGATGACAGAAGAAAAATTGATCAAGACACAGAACAAGGTCTGAGGGACAGAAGGAAGACAGCACAGCCACCCTTGCTGCAAGATCTTTAGCAAGCTCCCTGCGTGAGTGAAGCCAAAGCATCTGGATACGTTAGATTTCCAATTAATTATAATATTTAAAAATTTTTCTCCACTGCTGATACTCGTTATTTTGAAAATATTGTGTACTACAAGTACCAGATTGAGAACCTAAAATGGTTATATGAAAAAAAATGCAAATCTGGTTGGTTCCTACTGCCCATTAGCCCCTGGTTCCGGGACACACAGACCAGCCAGTCCATCTACCTCCATTCTACTGGCTCGGCCCGATACCCCTGATGGGCCGAGGAGAGCCTCCAAACCTCACCTGGAGGTCAGGCATAGTGAGACTCTGGCAAAGTTCTGAAATGGTATGCATTTTGGGTAAGGGGACCACCCAAAGAGGCTGACCTCCCTTCTGGATCCAAGTCTGTGCCTAACTTGGGCTGTGACCAAAGACAAACCTTTGCTGTGCCTTGGTTTATCTTTTTGATCTGTCAAGTGAAAAGGACACCCGTGCTACCTACTCTTCCAGCATTTGCATAAAGAGAGATTATTAACATGAAAATACATTAAAGAGAATAAAAAGCACTGAAGAGATAAGGGAATCCAGACTGGGTCGGTGCACTGTTTCCCAGCACTTGTCAGTGTCCCAATTAGGACGAGAGGGAACAAATTAGACAGCTTTCAACCACATTTGTCGTGCATCAGAAATATGTTCAATGGCTGAGTCACTGTGCTGACCACAGTTGTAGGTATGTTAGACCACTTTAAAAGGGCTGGGAAAAACATCTGTGTTCCACTAGGTGAAGAGACTTCCACGCCCCCATAACTGGGCAAACAGACGTTGGAATGAGGTTATCCCCATGGTGCTGGCAGGGGAGGCCGGGAAGATGAAGAGGGTATGTCAAAAGGAAGAAGTGTCATTCTGGAGAAGATTCTGGAGACACAGAAAAACAGTGTCTTATATTTAACTACAGAGCCAATATAATGAAAGACTTCATGTTTATGTCTGTCCCTTTTTGGACCTGAGTTCGTGCCCATGAACACTATCTTCTGAGGAACTCAATACTCGGAAGTATTTTGCAGCACAGAGATCTGTGAGA
>PISX010026807.1:0-23898 GCA_004024625.1 Mellivora capensis | reverse complement strand
TCTTGATGAAGTCCCAAAAGTTCATTTTCGCTTTTGTTTCCTTTGCCTTTGGTGACATATCTTGAAAGAAATTGCTGTGGCTGATATCAAAGAGGTTACTGCCTATGTTCTCCTCTAGGATTCTGATGGATTCCTGTCTCACATTGAGGTCCTTTATCCATTTCGAGTTTATCTTTGTATATGGTGTAAGAGAATGGTCAAGTTTCATTCTTCTACATATAGCTGTCCAATTTTTCCAGCACCATTTATTGAAGAGACTGTCTTTTTTCCACTGTATATTTTTTCCTGCTTTGTTGAAAATTATTAGAGCATAGAGTTGAGGGTACTATCACTTTTTAAAATATTTTACTATGGTTCCATCTACTTTCAATGCATATACATAATTTATTATTTTATTTTAATCAATTAGACCACATATGGTGATTTTACCTCTTGTATAAGTTTTTGGAGAATTTATTTTGAATTTTCAAAATGTTTACTTATACTTTTGTTGTATGGCTGCAATATAATCTATTGGGGTTGAGGTACTTGAGTTGTTTTTAAACATTTTATTATTAGAAGGATTAGGAGAGTCAACATACCTATACATGAATGTTTGTGTATTTTTAATTTTTGCTTGTTTTTAAATATTTGCTTATGTTAAAGTAGAGGAAAATCATATTTAAAAGGTTTTTTGGGGATCAATTTTATATTGTTAAATTTCTCTTCAAAATATTGTGCATTTTACACTCCTATTGTCAATATTATAAGATGGGCATGACATTATTTTCATGCACCATCCAACATCTGATGCTACCAAAAAAAAGAATGAGGGATTTCTTTAGATCTTATAGATGGAAAGAAAAATTTTAAATAATAACAAATTAATAAAAATAGAGTATCAACAAGCATGGTGCAGCAAGTATGATGTAACAGTCTTACCACAGAATATTTTATATATGAGATAGCCATTACCTCAGTGGAGAAAACTACAGTCAAGAGCTTTTTAGAGAGGATAAACTAAGAAAAGGGTCAAATTGTCCTCTCTCAGTAGGTGTAGAACGTGGAAGTATCAGGTACAGACAGGATAAGGTCCAGGTAAAGACCAGGACCCGTGGTATTAACTGGGAGTTTACATGCAGAAAAAAAGTGGCTCCATCTTTTTCTTCTTCAGTTTGCACACCTAATCACGGGGTAGTTATCCATTAGGTAAAGGATGAGGAGGGTCATCTCTGGAAAATCTGACTCAGCCAGAGAAAGTTCCTCTTTATGATGATATTGAACACCCGAGTGACATGATTGCCTCCCTGAACAAGCTCTTAAATAATGATGCACCCGTCAATTGGCATAGCTCCAAGTAAGTAACTTCGTCTTCATCCTTAAGTTTAAAATGTTAGTAGATAATCAAAATAAAGAGAAAAATCCACAGAGAAAAATCCAGTATCAGGTTCCCATCAGGAAAAGAGAAACTGAAAATATGGGTTGTGTAGGTTCTACAAAGTAGTGGAATGGCCAAAAGGAAGCACTGATGTCATATAGGCAATAGTGATAGAAACAGCTACCATTTCAAGGGGTAGAGTAAAAAGAAAGATATTGAGGTTAGGAGTACCTAGAATTTTGGAGGAGGTACTCTGAAGACTGAAGAGAGGCTGTTTGGAGTGAGTGTAAACTCAAGAGCTCAGAGCTGCTTAGAACTGGGACTCAGGTCTCTAAGTAAGCACTGTCTAGCTGCTGGGAAAGAACAGACTGGGTATGGGTCTAATGGGTGAAAACAAAACAAAACAAAACAAAGCAATAAAGAAAATGTGGGCCAACTGCAGTTTCTAGAGTGAGGAGATGTTGCCAAGATGATGCTGTAATGAACATCCACAGTTTTAGGACAGTTTTGGTTTCTTCCTTTGTGCTCTGGGCCAGTTTCCTCTAGCGCCTCATCATGGTGGGTCAAAGAACAAACCAGAATAATCAGAAAAAAGAGTGTACATGGGATGTTCTGGAACTGGGGGCGGGGTGGAGGCTAATAACTGGTACATGATGGAACATGGCAGAAAGAAAAGTAATTCATAGGATAAGGGGGTGGGGAAGGAGCTTGAAGATGCCAAAACAGAGCAAGGAAAAGGCTGTCAATCAAAATGCCTTTATAGAGCAAAAGAGTTGTTATATATACATAAATAAGAAGATGCTAATAAAATTAGTGAAGGGGAGCAGAATTTGCCACCTTAAAATATGTTTCTTTGGCATAAGGATTATTTTAGGCTGATTATTTTTAAGACACACCAGACACAGGAAAGCTCTGTAACCCGAGTGTCCCTTTAGGCTGACAATCTTAGCCCTGTTTACAGTGCTTTTCCTAATAGCCTTCAATAACTGCTCCCCCCCACCCCATCTTCTTTTGTCTCTAGAAGGAGGTGATATTTAAGGTGGTGGCTTGGGACCCTTAGGGCAGTTACTTAGTTTTCCTGGGTCTCTCCTATATAAACATGAGGTATGTTTTTGTCCTGCTAATCTGTTTTTCTCCTGCTAATCTGTTTTTTATTACTGGGGGGTCTCAGCCAAGAAGAACCTGGAAGTGTACAGAGAATATTATTTTTTCTCTGCTACATTACTATGTATAAACAGAATATCCAAAATGCATTACATGTTTTTGTTTATTTTTAATGATTTAGTTGAAGAAGTTTCTGAGAAAGAATAATGAAGGAACAGAAGGAAAAGAACAAAAAGCAAATAAATAAAATCATAGGACTTAGGAAATGAACCCAAGAGATCCAAAATTTAATTGAGGTAATAAAGAAATCGGGGTTTGAAATTATCAAAGAAATAATTAGAGAAAAATGTCCTCAAATAAACTATCTGTTCTTAGTAGTTTTCTGAAAGACAACTAGTTTCTTCCATCCTTCTGTGTGTACTCTTTCTGACCTGCAAGTTTGTTTAATCAGTGTTACCTATCTGTCTGTCTGTATATCTATCTACCTATTATTAAGCTTTTCTAATGAATACCTTGATGTTCTTTCAAACTGGCATATCTTATCACTTAATTTATATGTTTCATAATTCCTACCTTTTCAGATGATATAATGTAAACCATATCTGCTTTATTCTCTGTTTTCTCCCCAGCTTTATTAAGCTATAATTGACCAAAAATCTATATATGTTTAAGGTATATGTCTTGATGATTTTATATACATATATATTGTAAAATGATCACCGCAATCCACTCTCTTAAGTATTTCTTCAAAATTTCCTCTAAACCTTCTTGATTACCTTGTATTCAGATCATAAATAGTATTGAAAAGATTTTGAAACATGGCTTAATGTTTCATGGCCCTTCCTATTGTTTTTTTTTTTTTTCTCTAAATTTCATCCTGGCTTGACTCTTTTGTTGTGACCTTGGGGAAAACCATTAACTCTCTAAGTTCATCCTCCTCTGCAAAGTTTGAAATTGAAACGGGGTCTCTATTGTTTCCTTAACCTCTAATAGTCAGATTTCTCTTGTTAGTGGATCATGTGTAGGTCACATTCTCTATGGAGTGCAAAAATATATCCAGGAAAGTTAATAAAATATGGAATCAGAAATAACTAATGAAAGGTAAAGTGAATTATTCATAAAGTTTAACTCTGCAATGTACAGAGATATGTCACTCATAAATGAATGATCCCTTGTGGCAAATTATTAACTCCTATAGAAGGAGGGGGGTATATTAATTGTTGAAATGCATTTAATCAATTTGGAAAAAAATTATATGAAAATTAACATATGTAAAAGTAATAACATGTTTTAGTAAATAAATGGAATATATTTAAGTAAAAGTTGTTATTCTCTGACTCACTAAGATTAAAATGTTAGCCATTCCATTGTGCATTTATCTCTCATTTGAATTTCGGGGCAAAGATCATTGTTTACACAAGTAAATTGCTTTAGTCTCTTACACTGAAGCAAATTTTAAACATAACTATTATAAATGAATTGCTTTTTCTCTTTTATATATATCGTGTTTTCTCGACAATTCAGTATGATTTTGGTTTCTTTTTGAACAAAATTTTCATTGGAAGTTTATTTCCTTTTTTTCCCCTTTATCACATGGAAAAGAAAGATAAGCAGGGAGGAGAGGGAGGAGAGGAGGGAGCAGGAGAGAGAGAGAGAGAGAAAGAGCGTAAACACTGTGATAAGAGACCTGGACATAAACCTTTGGATCAGTTAGGATCTTCAATATTTTGAAACTTAAAAAAAAAGAAAAGAAAGAAAACCATTTCTAATAATAAAGAATTTTATTTATCTTAAAAAAATGCAAAAATGCATTGGTCTTTAGGTGGTCTTTTTTCAGGGGAGATCTAAAGGATGACAGGTGTCAGAAGGTGGTAGCGGAAGAAGAAAGCCTTTGCTCATCACATTAAGGATACGGATTCGGGGTGAGCTGTGAAGTTGGAGAAGATTCAGATTGGACTAAAGATATCAGCAAGGTAGAATTTTTTGCTAATTAGGAAATGAATTCTTTCCATTCTTCATCTGTGTTTTGCTTTTAGAGAGACTGTGGCTTTGCACTTTGGTCAATCCAGAACAAGTTATCTTGTTAGTGAAGAAGCAGACAGCTCACTTCCACATATGTTCTCCTCTAACTGAAAGTTGATTACTTGCAATTTATCAAGAATATTAGCCAAATACAGGAAAACATGTTTCAGCTAATTAGTTCAAAAGAAATATGCTTAATGTGCAATTAAGGATTTTCCCCTTGAACCTGACACTGTCTTATGGTGCAGAGCCATGTCTGAAGTTGACTTAATTACCTGTCTTATTAAAACTAGAAAGCTGTATTTCAAGGTCATCAGTATTAAGCAAACACACAGTTGCTATTGAGGTAAAGAGAAAAACTCACTTGGAGTTTCTGTGTGAGGTAGTAAAACTGTTAGTCTTGGTGAATTCAACACCTGCTTTTCTATGATGTGAATGAGGAACAATTGATACTATTTTAAAAAGGATATGTTTACATTTTCTTTTATTCCTAACATATCCACTAATACTTATTAGCACTCTGCTGTGTACTGTATTACAAAAGCAATATAAAAATAATTCTTACATAGTATATGTTCTAGCTGGGAATGCAATGCACCCCCGATAGGTATATAAGAAAATAAAATTCTCTTTAAATTGAAGTCAGACAGGAAGATCCTCCTGGAGGTAACAACATTTGTTCTGTGTAGCAAAGAAAATGCAAAGCTTAGCTCTGATGAATGATGGTGAAACAAATACAGGAATAAATTCGGTATATGTGATAGGATTGCTGTGGAAGAACAAAGAAATCAATGTCTTAATGTATCCAGGAGGCCATCTTGAAATCTTGTAAATGATAATTTGAAACATTTCCCCCAATTAAATAAAGTTCCTATTATATAAGCACATACACACACTTGCACATACATACAAATAGGCACGCACACAGCCATGCCCATAACCTGTGTCATAAGGTAATTTAAATTACTTCCTAACTTCATGGACATAAAGCAGTTTGATAGTAAGACTCTGTAAGGCTGCATCTGATGGCCAAGATGCATTGTTAGTTCCAGTCACTGCATAGGTGAGAGTTTGGAGTAATGTATTTTTTTAAATTTTATTTACTTATTTGAGAGAGAGCAGGAGCAGAGGGAAGGGGCAGAGGGAGAAGCTTACTCCCCACTGAGCAGGGAGCCGGGCTGAATTCCAGGGTCCTGAGATCCTAACCTGAGTGGAAGGCAGATACTTAACTGATGGAGCCCTGGAGTAATGTAATTAAAATCTGCGGCAGGAAAAGTGAATCTCTCATAGAAAAACAAATATATAGACCCTTGTTTATAAAAGTAATTTCAATACAATACAAAATAGCCCTAGAATGATAAACATTTATCAGATAGAGCCTTACAAAAGATGAATTCCTTACTTCCATAATATCACTGGTCTTCAGAAGTAGCACATGTATTTGTATGTAAAGAATCAGGGGTGCCTGGGTGGCTCAGTGGGTTAAGCCTCTGCCTTCCGCTCAGGTCTTGGTCTTGGTCTCAGGGTCCTGGGATCGAGCCCCACATCGGGCTCTCTGCTCAGCGGGGAGCCTGCTTCCTCCTCTCTGCCTGACTCTCTGCCTACTTGTGATCTCTCTCTCTCTGTCAAATTAAAAAAAAAATCTTAAAAAAAAAAAAGAATCATTTAGGGGTACCTGGGTGGCTCAGTGAGTTAAGCCTCTGCCTTCAGCTCAGGTCTTGGTCTCAGAGTCCTGGGATGGAGCCCTGCATCCTGCTCTCCGCTGGGTGGGGAACCTGATTTTCCCTCTCTCTCTGCCTACCTCTCTGCCTACTTGTGATCTCTGTCTATCAAATAAATAAATAAAATCTTTTTACAAAAGATCATTTAGAGATAAATTTCTAATTCTATCTTTAAGTTTTACTCTTTTGGAGGGCGGGGTTGTTAAGAAAGGAGTTACAGGTAAGTTGACAGGGCAAGTCTGAGAAAGAATAGAAAAGAAACTTGAAGCAGATGAATTCAATGAACGTAATACTGTTCATAAAGTTTAACCAGCATTCCTTACAAAATGGAATCAGAGACATGCTGGCTTAAATGAGTTTTAAATACAATAATGTACATGCATTTCTTTCCATGCACTTTGAATTGAGAAGTTTGTATTTTATATGTTAACTCTTGCCTTACTAAGTACAATATTCTAATTTCCTATACACATATTCAAGAGGATAAAGGGCTATGTTCACTCATACTGTATCCTATAAAGTATTATTATCATATAGAATTTAAATGCTGAGCTCCTAATTTATATTCTTGCAATGTAACAAAAAGTGGAATTTAGTAAATACATTAATTTTCTCCAAATGATGGGATTAGTCAAAATCTGCTTCTCCCTAAATATTTCTTTTGACTGTAACACACTGTCTACTTGTCACATACATATTTGGGATCCAGAGATGTAGCAGAATTCATGAAATTGTACCATATACACAAGAGAGTCCATAAGTTGCTTTTTGGGATTTCATCCACTGAAGAAATCAAGAAAAAAACCCCGGCGAATCATTTAGACTTTTACCTCCACTCTTAATAAAGACTCCAAAGAAAGATCAAAACCGTAGCCCATGATTTCAGTTATTAAATTTTAGATGACACAGGTGATAATTAGAGGGTTGGAACATTAAAGAAAAATTGAATTAATAGAAACAGATAGAGCAGATCTGAGTACAGATCTGCTGACCATTCATACTTTTCACAAGTATTAACAGGACTGCAGTTTCTTTCATAAATGTCACCTGAGGGAACCGATTTCCATGAGAAGTAAAAAATGATAAGGAGAACACTTTCCCTTTCTGTTAACCTTCTATGGAGCAACAAGAAATGATATTCCAAAGAGCGGCTGATTTATAACTATGGTGAAGAGCTGTATTATAGCTCATCCACAACCAAAGCATGCATATTCATAGCTTTGACAGTGACAAATGCCTTTGCAAAGACTTTGAAAAGACACAAAGAATAGGTGGTCTTCTCCACATCCATAAGCCATAATCTCCGTAACATTATATTCTATTCCTTGACTTAGCATCGTAGCAGATGCAAGGTATGGAGCTTTATATACATGTACATATATTTTTTTTTCCTGAGGAATGCATTTGATTTGATTTAATTTTTGTGACATTTTCTTCATCAAATTATAATCAGGAGAAAATTTGGTTGCGTAAAAAGTTCATAATCATCAAGGGGAAATGAGGAAATGAGCCCTTGCTTCATTCATAGAGAAAGCGAATGTTTCAGATGGATAGTGAATGCAAAGTAGGTTACATTACTTCCTCCCCTTCCCGTCTGCATCATTTCAATACAGGTCATCTAAATCCAGCGTTTTAATTTTCAAAGGCAGAGGATGGAAAGACAGGTTGTCTTTTCTGTTCAGATATGCTATTGAAATAAAGCAGCACTAGGTGGCTACGCTATGGGTGGTTATCAATAGAAAGCTACTTCAATTTTCTAAATAGAACTTAAAAATAAGAGAACGATTACTAAGAATTGGAAGAAAATTCACTTGCTGCAGAGTGGATAATGATATGATTTGCCTGTACAAAAGAGAACCATGCCAATAGAGAAAAAAATATATATATATATTTTTAAAATTGTGCTCGTCTCTCAGTTAATTTTGTAAGTACTCATAAGAAAATGCAAGAGGCAGAAAATAAATGATGATTTTCTCCAATCTGTTCAACCCTGAAATTTCATCAGTTGGTGACAAATGGACGCTATTCCCAACTCTTTGCTTGTTGATAAAGGTAATCCACAGTGTAGAGTATTTCCAGATCAGATAATGTAACTTTATTCGTGCTGTACTTAGGGTATAAGAATATGAATTTGGTAGAGTAGAATTAAGGCTCTCTTATCACAACATAGTAATACATTGGCATTTTAAACAAAGATAATATTGGGAATGAATACAAATTTGAACATTAACCATACACAAATGCTTCCTATCTTTCAGGTTCATATTATGGAAGCTCAATTTGATCTACTACCTGAAATACAATTAGAGGTTTTAGTACTTCTCATATTAAGGCCAGAGTGTTACTTCAAATTACTTTCCTAAACACATTTGGTATCTCATAAATTTCACAGACAGGGAAAATAGAAAAACTTTTATAAAGTGTAAGCTCAACTGTCATTGATAATGAAATTATTTCCCTTGAAGTTCCTGCCTATAAAGTTGTCTTGGGGAGAGAAATAAAAATAACAGGGACTTTGGCTCACAGGATGTGGTTATTATTCCAATATTTATTAAGTTTCCCAGATTTACCAGACTGTACAGGAAACTGAGGAGGCTGCGCAATTCTCAGAAAAGAGAGAGAGAGAGAAATGGATAAAGCTTGAAAATAAGCATTCCAAGTCAGGAGTATAGAGTGATACACGAGAAAAAGGGAATTAAAATTTAATAATCATAAAAACACATATCTTCTACCGAATGCCATGGAAGTTTTAGGTCTTTGTGTAGTTCACGAGATTATGAAGTTAAGTTTGCCAGTTTCTATTCTCAATAGCTTGCGATAGGTAAACATAACAGGTAAACATAATAAAATGGATTTATTGATAGAAGTCTCTGAAGGAATATGGAAGTGAGTATGATTGACATTATGCAAGGCAATCAAAGAAGGCATCCTACAAAAGATGAGATCATACAGAACTAATTGTGAAAAAGTATTTACCAGTAGGAGAGGAACATGGAGACAAGCTACATCACAAAGGAATGGGACAGCAAAGTGGGTTTCAGCAGATACTCATATTTCAATATTCTGGAGGAAAAAATATTACAGAGAGAAAGTAAATATAAGCTTGCAGGGATACCGGGGCACCTGGGTGGTTCAGTGGCTTAAAGCCTCTGCCTTTGGCTCAGGTCATGATCTCAGCGTCCTGGGATCGAGCCCCGCATCGGGCTCTCTGCTGGGCGGGGAGCCTGCTTCCCCCTCTCTCTTTGCCTGCTTCTCTGCCTACTTGTGATCTCTGTCTGTCAAATAAATAAATAAAATCTTTTTTTAAAATTTATTTATTTGTCAGAGAGAGAGGGAGAGCGAGAGAGCGAGCACAGGCAGAGAGAGTGGCAGGCAGAGGCAGAGGGAGAAGCAGGCTCCCTGCCGAGCAAGGAGCCCGATGTGGGACTCGATCCCAGGACGCCGGGATCATGACCTGAGCCGAAGGCAGCCGCTTAACCAACTGAGCCACCCAGGCATCCCAATAAAGAAAATCTTTAAAAAAAGATTGCGGGGATACTATTACAGTAATGGAAAGTATCCTTCATTAGATTATGAAGGCCTCAGTTGTTTCATTAAAAAAAGATCGAATATACTTGCTTAAAGAGGTGATCTTATTTTAGGTGGCTGGATACATGGATGGATGAATGGAACAATGACTAGACTGATACATGAATATTTATAAACAAACAAATGGAGTGGATATTAGATATTATCAATTAGTTAATGATAAGTAATTGAATTGTTTAAGGAGGGCAGACATATGAATAGACATGCAATTTTGGGAAGGGTCACTCAGTTTATCCATAAGAGACTTAAAAAAAAAGAAAGAAAGAAAAAAGAAAAGATGAGAGTGGAGCCAAGAACACCAAATTTAAATCCATAGAAATAACTTCAGATAGAGATTACAGAAACATAAACACAGAGTGTCTATTAGGAAATAGAGAAGTCATTTGTAGGACCTTTAGGACATACCATGCAGTGGAATTGGGGGTCAAACTGAAGGGAAAAAAGAGGAAAAGTCTAAAAAGCCAATTTCTGGCCTGAGAAATTAAGACATAAGTAGTAGTGACATTAACAAATATTAAGAATAAAAACAGGTATGTTTGGGAAGATAACAGATGATCTCATTTAGATGATCTCATTTAATCCTGACCATGGTCCTCTGCCTCTTTATTTATTTATTTTTCAAAAGATTTTATTTATTGGGGGGCCTGGGTGGCTCATTCAGGTTAAGGGTCTGCCTTCCGCTCAGGTGATGATCCCAGGGTCCTGGGATTGAGTCCCGCATCGGGCTCCTTGCTCAACGGGGAGCCTGCTTCCCCCCTCTGTCTGCTGCTCCCTCTTTTTGTGCTCTCTCTCTTCCTCTCTCTCTCTGTCAAATAAATAAATAAAATGTTAAAAAAAAAGAATATATTCATTTGACAGAGAGAGAGAGCGCGCGAGCGAGCATGAGTTGGGGGGAGGCAGTCAGAGGGGGAAAGAGGTGGAGAATCTTGAAGCTGACTCCCTTCTGAGCATGGAGTCCAGTCTCAGGACCCATGAGATCCTGACCTGAGCCAAAACCAAGAGTCTGATGCTCAACGAACTGAGCCACCCAGGTGCCCCATATGCCTCTTTTATAGGGGAGTCTAATGCCCTCCAGGGTCCAAGCTTAGACAGTAATAGAAAATGATTTGGAGCATGTGAGATCTAGCTCCACATCTGTATTCTTTTCCTAATGTCTTGTATGATGCACATAGGATAAAAATCTTTAAAATTTTTAAGTTCTTTACAATTTATAATTTTATTGTAAAAATTTACCCTAAATATCAAAAGTATATAAAACCCGTAGGTGCAGTTGAAGGAGTTATTACGTAGTAAATACTCAGGTAATACCCCGGTTTTTAATAGATTATTGCTAATACTTTAGAAGCCCAACATCTGTCTTTTCCAAACCACATGCTCCCCATCCAAAATAAGGTAACTGCCATCCTGACTTTTGTGAAAATAGTAAAAATGCATTATTTATTATCGCCTCTTTTTGAACTTCGGATGTATTAAATCATGACTGTTTATTTAATATTATTGCACCTATAGGATTCATTCTTGTTGATATTTGGATTACTATGGATGCTTTGTACTGTTCTTGTGGGAGAGATATGCAAGACATCCATAAGTGAAATTACTGAGTGGTAGGATACATGCATATTTAATTTTATTAGGGTTTGTCTTAGTAGTTTTCACAGTGGTATACAAATTTATCCCTTTACCAATTGTCAAGAAGTTTGTGTTGATCTGTGATCTTACTAGCCCTTGTTATCTTATGCTTTTAAAATTTATTTTGGCTAAATTGTGCAATAGTATCTCATTTTATTTTAATTTTTATGTATGTGGTTACTGATATATTGGAACATCTTTTAACTTCTCCATAGACCACATAGATATCCTTTTTGGTGAGAAGGTTGTGTGAACTTTTTACTTTCTTTTTTTTTTTGTTTCAAGTAATTTGTTTTTTCTTAGTAGTTTGAATATTTTAGATACTGCTAGTTCTGTGTTCTGCAAATATTGTCTCTTGCTTCATGGTTTATCTTTTTTCAAAATTTTTTGTAGCATTTACTGGACAGAATTTCTTAATATGGTTAAGTTTATCAATCATTTTGTTTTTAGTAGTGTTTTTCTTAAAGTTTGGTTTAAGAATTTCATTTTTTACTGGAGAACACTTAATGGAAAAGATAGTCTTCTTTTTTTTTTCCCAAAGATTTTAAGATTTCTTCATTTATGTTAGTCTTGAATCCATCTGAAACTGGATGGTGTGAGGAAAGAATTTCATTTTCCATAGAGACAGCTGTTTTGTTTTGTTTTGTTTTGTTTTCCTGCATGGGTAAGCAATTTTGCTAGCAGTATTTATCGAAAATTTCAAATTCTCATGTTGATCTGCAGTTCTCCCACTCTTATGTATTTCTGTGTTTGGACACTTTCTGATCTCTTGATATTTAGTATTTTTTTTATTTTCTGGTTTGCAAAAATTGCTTTTTTGGTTTCCATTATAATTGTTTATTTGACAAATGAGTTATTTTTGTTTGTTTGTTAGGCATGGCAGTTTTCTCCTTATATTTCATTATTTGCTTATTTTTTTGCCTTGAGGTCAAATTATGAACTATAATATTTCATCCTTTGAAATTTACTATCACAGGTTTTAAATTTTGTGGTTCTACTTATGCAAACTTTCTATGTATGTGAAATAAAGCATATATTCTGAAATTTTTTCTTTTGTTTTCAATTGATTTTTGTCAACAATTTTGTTCAAAGTCTCTGTTCATTGATTATTTTATAGACTTATTCTATCAATTACTGAGAAAATTATGTGAAAATCTCCTACTACCTTTTTTGGGGGGGTCTCTATTTCTCCCAGTAATTCCATTAATTTTTACTGTACATATTGTGGAGCTATTTATCAAAAGCACATGAATCTAAAATTATAATATTTTATGGTTTAATTAACAATGTTGAAGTAATCCTCATTATGCTTATAATAGCTATTATAGGAAAGTCCATTTTGCCTGGTATTATTATAGTTACATTTACCATGTTTAGTTAGAATTTGCTTCATATATTACTTTGTTTTTCTTTTAGTTTTATCCTTTGTAGGTCTTTATGCTTTTAATGAGTCATTTGTAAGCAGTGTAAAGTTAGGTTTTATTTACTCTCTTTTCCTTTCCTTTAAATCTATCTTGATGGCACTTTTTCAGAATTACTTATCTATTTATATCACACATAGTTACTGCATTTGAATTTCATATTTATGATGATAAATTATTTTTTATTTTATTTTACACCATTTGGTTCACTTGTTATGTTTCTTTTATTTCCTTTCTGGTCTTCACTTTTTTTCTTATTCCATTTTTCTTCTGTTTAAAATCAATAGGTTTTACAAAATCTAATTTGTAAGTAGTAGATAAAAGAAGTTTGCATTTATTGAGAAATATAAAGCTTATTAAAATGCAGTCAAGAACAATAACTTTTCAGTTGCTACAAAACTTCTGCCTCTTAAGTGTATATTTCTTTCTACATTGAATTATAGACATGGGGGAGTTATTAGAGGCCGTAATGAGATAGGCATATAGATAACAGTCATATTTTAAGAAAAGTTTTTAAAAGCGTGTCTTTGATAGCAACACACAACTACTGTGTCAGACTTGGGACTATCTGTTTAAATCTTTTTGTTTGTTTGTTTTTAATATTTTATTTGTTTATTTGACAGAGAGACAGAGGGAGAAAGATCACAAGCAGGCAGAGAGGCAGGCAGAGAGAGGGGGGAAGCAGGCTCCCCACTGAGCAGAGAGCCCGATGCGGGACTCGATCCCAGGACCCTGGGATCACGACCTGAGCTGAAGGCAGAGGCTTAACCCCCTGAGCCACCCAGGCGCCCTTTTTGTTTGTTTTTAAGATTTTATTTATTCACTGGACAGAGATCACAAGCAGGCAGAGAGAGAAGCAGAGTGAGGGGGGAAGCAGGCTCCCTGCTGAGCAGAGAGCCCAATGCAGGGCTCGATCCCAGGACCCAGGACCATGAAGGCAGCGGCTTTAACCCGCTGAGCCACCCAGGTGCCCCAGGGGACTATCTGTTTAGAAATTCTTGCTGTGTAGAAAAATAAAACTCCCAGTTATTCAAAAAAATACGTAGCTGATACCACTCCTAATTGATACACTAAGGAAGTCATTTGCATACTGAATTAATACTGTTAATATTAGTTATTCAATTTTGTCTTCTAAGTTTCTTTTGTTTTATTGTCTAAGTGATGAATCATAACTACACTAAATTTGGAATCAGAGAGCTAGCTTATAATCAAATAGTGCCCACACACAATCTTGAGCAAGCCCGAATATCTGTTGTAGAGTATATTATTGTCTGAATCATTTCTGCCCCTCACTCTTGCTCCTGCCCTACAGAACCATGGTCTGTGTGGGAGTTGAAAGTCCTTCCCATTGACAACCAGATGCTCTTGTGATTTGACTTTGCTAATGCAAAACGAGGGGAAGGTGGCTTATGTTCTTTCTCCAAAAGAACGTTAAGAAGCATCACATACTTCTCTCAACGCTTCTTTTTTTCCCCCCACTACCAAGACCAAAGCAATCTCCTAGACGTTCTTGCAGCTAGTTTCTTAAAATTAGAGAGTCAAAGCCACACACTTGATTATCCAGGAACCTGAAAGAAAAATGAACCTGTGCTGTTGCAAGCCACTAAGGTTTGGATGCTGCTTGTTATCACAGCTTGACTTGACTTTATGCAGACTGATACAGCCTCTAAACCCTGCTTTGTGCAAGGACAATAGTAATTGCCTGGTGTTCTAATTTCCAGGTCTGTGGTCGGGGCCTAATGAAATCAGATGAGCAAACAAATATTGTAAACTCCAAAATACTACTAAAATCTGAGGCAACATCATTTTCTGCATATCTTATTCATTTTCAAGGCATCATTATGTTCACAACTGTTCACAACTAATGTAGAGATAAAAAGTTATGCTGGCAAGATACTAGACTTCACTAACCTTTTGAGTTCACACATTTCTGCTTACATTACGCATCTGTTGCTGAATGTCGTTTCCTGTTTCCACTGGGCCTTTAATTTATTAACCATAGTCATTTTAAATTTCCCCTCAGATAATTCCAACATCTGTGTCCTATTTCTGAATTTGGTTCTAGGTCTTCCTTTGTTTCTACAATGTTGCTTTTTTTTTTTTTTTTTCTTACAAGTTGGTATGCCTCTTCATTTTTTTTTTGCTGATAGCTGGACATATTGTATCAGATAATAGGAACTGAGGTAAATAGGCCTCTAATGTGAGAATTTATGTTAATCTGACTATGAATTGAACTATTTGCAAATATTTGTAGCTGTAGGTCCCAGAGGCTTCTAATTCCTCTGGTGTCCTTGTTTTTGTTTTGGCTCTTGACTTTGAGTTTTGCTGTATCCTCTTCCAGGGAGAGAGTCTCTGTCTTGCAACACTATTGGTAATCCACTGTTATTAGAACAAGTAACAGTGTGTTATTTATTTGTGTGTGGTGCTCATGTATTGAGGAGAAGAAGCATTCTATATTACGATGATTACATCATTGTTTTTAGTGGGTTTTGTCTCTGGGTTGTGATGGCAAAAGTATTTGTTTCTTCCCTAGTAGAGCATTTCTTTCTCCACATGGTGAGACAGAAAGATTACAGGGGGCCTGAGGTGAGCCTCAGTTCCCTCTCCAGCTAGGACAAGGCTGTGATGAAGACTTTTACCCTAGAGAACAGACCTTTGTTAAAGAGAAGGCTTTGAGCTTATTTCACAAAGCTTGTTCTTTCTTTTCTCTGGCCAGGGCCTAAGGGGATCTTCATTTTGGAATCTTGGTAAAGATCCATGAAGGTAAAAACCATGGATAGATGGGACACTCCTCATACTGTGACCCAGAAGTTTCTTACTCTGAGGGTCCTCAACATTCAACCTCCAGCAATTTTTTTAGTTACCATACAAGTGGACCTATCAGTTTATGACTCCCTCAGTTTCTGTTCCGGTTGAGTGTATTATGATCTGACCCTGGATTTTCCCCTCTCCTGATTTTATTTATTTGTTTGTTTGCTTTATTTTATTTATTTATTTATTTATTTATTTGTTTATTTGACAGAGATCACAAGTAGGCAGAGAGGCAGGCAGAGGGGGAGGGGGAAGCAGGCTCCCCACTGAGCAGAGAGCCGGATGTGGAATTCGATCCCAGGACCCTGAGATCATGACCTGAGCCAAAGGCAGAGACTTAGCCCACTGAGCCCCTCAGGCACCCCTCTTCATCTTTTTCTTATGAGGATGGTATGATGACTTCTAAGTTCTTTACAGGCTCTAGCTCAAACCAGAAGTCTGTCCCTAAACTTTGGAAGTCCTAAATTTTTCTCAGGTGTTTTAAATGGCCATTTGGAACTTTTCTTTACATGCCAGAGTTTGCCTAATTATTACATGAGAATGTTTCTTATTTTTCCCTGTTTGAAGCATTTAGCAAATTTTCTGAAGATTTTGGATATACATTTATAATATTCCTGTCCTGTGTTAAGCTTTGCTTGCATTTAGAAGGATCATATTGGCACACGGAAACTTTAAAGTATAATTAGGTTTATACAAATTGTGAAAGCATAAAATATATTAGTTCTCATTTAGAAATGCCAATTATGCCTTTATTTACTTACTTATTGGCATTTTTGTTTAGGAATAGACTTTTCCATACCATGTACATATTATGGAACTGGGCAACTAAGCATAATACCTTTAAAAAGTAGCATCCAAATTAGTTCATTCCTGTGACTCAGCTTCAACTTATCACACATATTCTCTTCTCCACGACACCCTCCCTCCCATGAAGGTAACTTACCTTGAATTTGAAAATCAGGATGGATGTTTTCTGAAATGTTCCATCCCCTGACTCTTCTCCCTGTTTTCATAGCATACCATCCATTCAGTCCAGCAATGAAACATTGGTTTAATTTGTCATTTCCTTCAGAACTACAATCTGTTTTTATCCTTGTTTCATTCCATCTTCCTGTTTCAGGGAAAATGCCCTACATTATAGTTAATAAATATTCTCAACTGTTGAATTAATTTAAAAAAAAGGCAAGCAAACAACTCTCTTCTCAAATCTCTGAAACACACTTGTAGGGTTTGCGTGTGTGTGTTTGTTTTAATTTTGTTATTTTTACTGAAAATTTCTATTTTGCTATCTTCCTTTGGATTCATGTAATTTGATCCTCTTGGATGTCCTGACTATAATATATACTGAATAGTGATAAAGTCCCAAATGATATAAGGCGCATCTCTTTAATATAGTTCTTTCTATTTATAGAAGCCACTAGTCCTATATGTATAAATTTTAAATTACTTAAAATGAAATAACATTATAAATGAATCCCTCATGTTACTTCACACATCCCAAGTGCTCACGTCCCTAGTACCTACCATCTTGGACAGTCCAGAGAACATTCCATTATCACATAAATGGAACAGCATTGCTCTAGATGAACCAGAGGATCTATAAATGAAATGATGTCAACTAAGAGTTTCATATTTACATGAAGAGCTCAGATCCATTTTCTGGAAAATGAAACTTCAGAACTTCTGTTTGGAAAGGAGAGAATGTGAAGAAAACAAATCTTTTCTCATGACAAATCCCAACAAATGGGATCATAATATGTTATAACCACAGGACAAAGTTATTTTAAATATGGTATGAATCACTAGCTCTTTCTTTAGGGAATTTCAAGAAGCCCACAAAAAACAACATGATCAAAGATAAGATTCTGTGTCAGTGCCTTCAATATTCATTTTTCTTGTATTAGAATTTAGGAGGTCATGCTTATCATTTTAATAATTACACAAATCTAACATCTTATTGTTATTTTTGAGGTACATAATATTGAGCAAATGGCTATGAAGTCAAGTATGATTAAAACTTTTTACTGTAAATAATAAAGTGAAAGGCTACCATTTTACTTATATGAATCAAATTTGGAGGTTGCTCACCATTAGACTTTTCTTTAATCCTATAAAAGGAAATTTAGAATTAAATTAAAAGTAGAGTAATATCTTTATCAATGATTAACCAGTATGAAATTTAGCCAAATGTCCTATTTGAAACAGAATAGAGGGAGATCAACTCAACATTGTAAATGAAGATAAGGTATACTTATACAAATCCTGTAATAACAGAATTTTATGACTAAAGTAACAGTAGATGAACTTAGCAAGGAAAATGTACTCAAACCATTGTTTCGAACCTGGTGAGGTTAAGAGTAAAACTCCGAAAATATTGTTTCACTGAAAAGAGTGGTAAGTAAATGCCAAGAGGCATAAAATGAGCAATTTTCTCTATAAGAAATTGTGTGTATGTGTGTGTGCGTGTGTGTGTGTGTGTGTGTGTGCATGTACTGAAAAGGAAGTATATGAAATCAGGGAAACACTATATTGTAAAGTACTATTAGCAGAACCAGAGCTTTAGAAAATCAAATTGAGAATAATATAAACAGATGAGAAATGAATAAAAAGGGTAATTGAATTCAAGATAATAGGAAATAAAAGAAAACAATTATAATTGGACACACAATGACTAGTGCCTGCTTTAAAATGATATGAATTAGATTTGAGATGATGAAAATGTAGCCTGTAATGATCAAAATGAAGTGAAAGAGAATATAAAATGATACTGTAATATCATAATATCATAAGTGAATCAAAATATTATTAACTAAGGTAAAGACATGGAAGTGAAGTAAATTGGGCAATGAACCAATGCAGAAAGCTTTTTTAAAAAAAAAAAGGAAGGGGGGAGTTTGACAGAATAGCTGAGAAAGAATCCAAATTGAAATAACAGAAATAGATGATATATTTTTAGAATTACATACATAGTTAGCATTATATCTAAATAATGAGAACTCTGATGCTAAAACTCTGCCCGATAGCAATAAAACTAGAATAAAATATTATTTACCCCAGAATAAACTATTCTCACAATTTTTTAAACATAAAATGTGATAAACCAAGCACAAAGATGAAGAGCATTCAATTTAAAATGATTTGTGTTGGCATCGTCAGAACCTTACTTGCATACAGTAGATTGCCTTGGGAAAATGTGAATTATTATATTAAAACATCCACTAGAGCAATTTAATGAAATAAGGAAAATTGTGATAAACCATGGAAAGTGAGCTTTGAGTATTTTATAGAGATATTGTACTGGTGATAATACAAATTTTGTTTTGTTAAGCAAGTACAAGTATTCTTGGTTGATCTGAATTAGTTTTAAATTTACAAATATCTTAAGTTTCACTTACAATGAAAACCAAAAAACAAAAGAAAGAGAAGAAGAGGAGGGGGAAAGAGGGAAAGAGAGGGGAAAAAAGGGAGGGAAGGAGGTACAAAAGAAGGGAAGGATGGTAGGAGGAAGGATAGGAGGGAGGGAGGAAATCAGTTTCCTTTCTACATGGTCAAATCTGTCAGAATTTATGTTAGAAATTTAAATCTGCACCCCTCACACCCCACCCCTGAGATATCCCTCCTGGATCCTTCTGAACAATTTCTAGACTTTTCACATGGCCACGTTATCAAGACCCTTCTTTGCCTCTATCAAAAAATGGGCAGAAGATATGAACAGACACTTCTCCAATGAAGACATACAAATGGCTATCAGACACATGAAAAAATATTCATCATCTCTTTGCCTCTGTTTTGTGAATTGGTTTACATCTTTCCTCTATTGGATGCCTTAGTTTTTGGCCACATTAATTCATCTTTTAGTCTTCTCTCTTTGTTGCTGTTGAACAGGCTCCATACCTTCCTAAGAGTGTCTACACAAGAAATCATTTTTGGCATTTATAATGCTTATTTTCGGATATATCAGATTCTCCCACACATTATTTTTGTACTCATAAACTAAGCTTGTGCTAAGTTTGCACAATGCACAATTAAATATTTTTAAATGTTTAATATTAATATTTGATATTTTAAGATTATTCCTTACATCTGGATCTGCCTTTAATCTTAAGCTCTCTGGATTCCAAGAACACTTAGAAATCTCATGGTAATATCCCATCATTAAAAAACAAAAATAAAAAATAAATAAGACTTGCAAGAGAGGAAAAGATACCTTTGCAAAAAGAAGATACCATTTTTTTTTTTTGCAGTTATTGCCAAATAGGGTGAAAGTGTATTACTGACGAAAATATAGGGAACTGTTGCTTGGGTTATATGATGTGATGGGCAGAGCCCATGCTGTTTCTGGATATCACTGCCTCTCTCTCACTTGGCCTCTTATTAAATAACTGTAAATAATTCCAAACAACTTCTCAAAGTGATTCACTGTCACCAGAGGCAACCTTCAGTTTGGCCAGGATTCACATGGATGTGTGGCTAGGAGTAGTGGGTCCAGTTAACACTGGTGTGAAACCAATATAATGGTTTCAAAATATATTCAAAATATATGTTTTGCTACAGGAAGCTGAATGAATTGGCTTATAAAACCAGTAGTTATCAGAGATGCTTAGGATAGTCACAGGAATAGGGGCCCAGCTCTAAAATTAAAAACAAAATAAGGATCTTACAACCAATTTTATTTAAAAAATAGGCTTTACAGAATTTTTCTGGGGAGACAAATGTAGCAGAGTGGAATCATTTTGGACGGACATTTGTTTGAATTGACAGTCACTGAAGGAATGACAACCCTTCTAAGACCCAAACCTAATTTCCCCAACTGAAATACGTACACAATATGTATTTGTTTCAAGCACCATTTAAAAACACCAGTACGTGTTACTAATTATTATTTTTTTACTAATTATTATTTGACTGATCTTTTTTATATATTGATTTCTTTTGATTGTGTGAATTATCTCTACAAATGTAAATAAGTGGTAAAAATCTCTTTTTCTATGTCCCACAGTGAATATATACTGTATATGTATATAAATAAGGTATGTCAATCAATACACATACAAATATATGTGTGAATGAATTTTTTACCCTATAAACTGAATCAATAATAGAGAGCATGGACTAATTTTGTATGTATATTATTTATGAAGAAATTAACTTTTAATTAAATTGTGTACATCTAATAATGAAAAGAATTATCTATTTTCAGAGAAAATATGGTATTGTAACAATTTGCAAGTATTTTAGAAAAAGGAATTATTACAAAAATAAATTATGCAGATAATAGTTTGTGAAGTCCCCTCTTAGGCAGATCTTTATCTCACTTGGAATTACTTCATATGATAAACAATGCAGTACATCAGCTCTTCATGTTCTCTTCTTGAGCATTTCACTAATGTAGATATTTATTCTTTTGAAAAAAAAATGAAACAATTTAATGAATGCTAAAAAAACCAAATCACAGTATCTGGAGGACATTTTAAAACCCAAACACCTTAGAGGTGCAAGTGGACCAAAATACAATGAAAGCTACATGTTCCTAGGATATTTGTTTGATATTCTAGGACCTGAGCACCATCCCATAAGACACAACTACCTGCCAACTTTTTGTCATGTATTTTGTCCAACTGCAGTATATCACGATTCTAGATCCTACCATCCTGCTACCTTGGTAATCATGGGTGATCAGGGAAGAGTCGGCCTATGGAAGGATCCTCTTGTCCCAAATCAGAAAATGTATATTTGAGAAGATTACTGTTATCCTGGTACTTTATCCCTGTTATTTTGAGCTTTTGCCACCTAGGAACAATCAGTATGACATTTTTCTATTTTGATATTTTCTAGTGACTATTATTAAAAGGTCAGACAAATATTTATAATTTGTATAAATCTAACAACACAATTAGAAGAAGTAGAAATATATATGAGGGCATTAAAATAAACACAAGTTCTCATCTGACACTGTTCATTGCATTTTTAAACACATTTCCTTATCCTCTGCCATTTTTCTCTTGAGATATATTGTAATTCCTTTCCTCTCCCATCTGGTAGTGAATTTCTTCTCCCTTTGACCATCCTAATACCTAGCTTCTAATGAATAGAGAATTTTAGAAGTGATACTTTGTGATTTCCAGGGTAAGGTGATACATGGTTATACATCTCCCTTACTCTTTGGATTCCTGTCCATGGAACCCAACTGCTATGTTATGATAATGCTCATTTCACCTATAAAGTCTGAATATAGCTGCTTTGACCAACAGACTCCACAAAAGCCGAGCTGAGAGCCAGCATCAAAAGCCTTCTTTAAATGAGGAAGCCTTTGAGATTATCCATCCCCAGTTACTGTCTGACTATAATTATGTGAAGAACTTCCAAACTGGATCTGACCAGCTGGACCCAGTCCATCCTCAAAACCATGAGAGATAATAATTTAAAAATCCACTGTCATTGTATTCCACCAAGTCCAGCCTGGTGATGCTTCCTTTTTAGCTTAATAAAATCTGGCCACTCTTCCATAAATATGAAATACAGGGGAATAGCAAATGCTAAGTGAAATAAAACGGTCATAATGCTCTATGATTTTATTTATGTACCATGTGTCTAGAGTAGTTAAACTCTTAGAGATAAAAAAGTAGAATGACATACACACTCCCATGTCCATTGCACCATTATTCACAATAGCTGAGATACGGACACAATCTAAAAGTCTGGTGACAGATGAGTGGATAAAGAAAATATGTCATATATATACAATGGAATATTATTTACCCTTGAAAAAAGAAGGAAACCATGCCGTGTCTGATAACACAGATGAACCTGGAGGACATTATACTAAGTAAAATAAGCCAGTCATGAGACTAGATCTCATGTTTAGTGTTCTGTTAATAATAGTAATAATAATAGTAGCAACAACAACAAAAAGTAGGTGATGGTTTCCAGGGAGTAGAAAAAGAAGGAAATGGAGAGTTGTTATTTAATGGGTATAACATTTCTGATTTGTAAGATGAAAAAGTTCCTGAGATTAATGAAAGAACAATGTAAATATAATTAATGTTTGTGAACTATACACTTAAAAATGATGAAAATGATAAATTTTATATTATGTGTACTTTATGAAAATTTAAATAATATTTTTATTGAAGTATAGTTAACACAATGATACATTTGTTTCAGGTGTACAACATAGTGACTTGACAACTCTGTGTGGCCCATTGTGCTCATTAAGTGTAGCTGCCATCTGTTACCATGCAATGTTATGGTAACATCTGTTACCATAGCTGCCCTCTGTTACCATACAAAATACCATGACTGTACTCTTTATGCTATACCTTTTATCCCTGGGACATTCATCCCAAAACTGGAAGCCTATACCTCCCACTCCCTTTCACCCATTTTGCCAACCCTCCTCCCACCCCTAGGCAACCATCAGTGTGTTCCCTGTTATTTTTAGGTCTATTTCGGCTTTATTGTTTATTCATTTGTTTTGTTTTTTAGATTCCACATGTGAGTGAAATCATATGGTATTTGTCTTTCTCTGTTTGAGTTTTCCCTTATCATAATACTCTCTACATCCATCCATGTTGCTGAAGGTGGAAAGATCTCATTCTTTTTTCCTGGCTGAGTAATGTTCCTGTGTGTGTGTGTGTGTATGTGTGTGTATCACCTTCTTTATTCATTTGTTTGTCAACAGACACGTGGGTTGCTTCCATATCCTGGCTGCTGTACATGATGCTGTACTAAACATGGGGATACATATATCTTTTCAAATTAGTGGGGTTTTTTTGCTTTCTTTGGATAAATACTTAGTAGTAGAATTACTGGATCATATAGTATTTTTATTTTCAATTTTTTGAGATAGCTGTGTACTATTTTCCACAGTGGCACCAATTTACATTCTTACCAACAGTACACAAGGGTTTCTTTTTCTCCACATTCTCACCAACACTGTTACTTCTTGTCTTTTTGATTCTGGGCATTTTGACAGGTGTAATGTAATATCTCATTGTATATAACATCTCTGATAATTAGTGGTGTTGAACATCTTTTCATGTGTCTGTTGACCATCTGTATGTCTTCTTTGGGAAAATGACTGTGTCTTCTGCCCAATTTTTTTTTGTTGTTGTTTCTATTTTTTTTTATTTATTTTTTTTATAAACATATTTTTATCCCCAGGGGTACATGTCTGTGAATCGCCATGTTTACACACTTCACAGCACTAACCATAGCACATACCCTCCCCAATGTCCATTACCCC
>PISX010026806.1:0-23899 GCA_004024625.1 Mellivora capensis | reverse complement strand
TGCCTGGTTTGGGGATCAGGGTAATGCTGGCTTCATAAAAAGAGTCTGGAAGTTTTCCTTCTGCTTCAATTTTTTGAAACAGCTTCAGGAGAATAGGTGTTATTTCTTCTTTGAAAGTTTGGTAGAATTCCCCAGGGAATCTGTCAGGTCCTGGGCTCTTGTTTTTTGGGAGGTTTTTGATCACTGCTTCAATCTCGTTGCTAGATATCGGTCTATTCAGGTTGTCAATTTCTTCCTGGTTCAATTTTGGGAGTTTATAGTTTTCCAGGAATGCATCCATTTCATCTAGGTTGTTTATCTTATTCGCATATAACTGTTGATAATAACTTCTGATAATTGTTACTACTTCCTTGGTGTTAGTTGTGATCTCTCCCTTTTCATTCATAATTTTATTTAAGCCATTGCATCTTTTTCTACCTTCTATTTTCACCATGGCCTTAATTTACAGGTCATGCATCCATCATTTTTTTCCTTCCCTTGAATAACTACAGAGCGTGAAATAGCATGTGTGTGGGGCTCTATGCAAGGACTTGAATGCTTGTCTTAGCCTGTCACTTTTAATTCAGTAAATTTATATTAGGTGCATTTATATAGGCACTGTATCTGATTGCTTGACTGCAGAACAAGAAGACCCGGGCATGTCTGCTTTTTATACATAATAGGCATTTATTTCTTGGGAACATAATAATTTGAAGAAGGTGTTCCTAGTTGACTCTCACTCATGCAATGAGTCAGGAAGCCAAACTCCATCTTGTGACCTCACCATCCTGGGGACTTGTAGTCACGTGAATCTAGCTGGTAAAGGTAAAGAAGGTGCATGTGTTTCTTAAAAGCCTTGGCACCGAGCAGGAGGACTCTTCCACTAACATTCCATTGGTGAGAACTGATCACATGGGTCACATGCCCATTCAGGGCCCTTAGGAAATGTCGTTGCTAGCCATCTTTGCTATAGGTACTGTGCAAGGCCTGGTGTGAGGAAATGTGAAAAAGACACAGTCTGTTTCTTTAGAAGGAAGTTGATTTCCATAGACACAGCAATAGCACATAGCAGATAATAGAAAATCAATGATGCGACCCCCAAAGAGGAGGATGTAATTCATCCTGAAAAACTGAGCATTTTGGTTTTGTTTCAGATTTTAACTTCCTGGGTGCTGGGCATAAAATGTTGAAATTCCTTTGCATACTGCCATTCCCTGAACTATGCACATACTTAACTTAGTGATGTTTGAAGGTGTTATTGTTCCTCTTACTCAGGGCAGGTTCTACTTTCTTTGAAATTCCCCGTATGTCTGGTACAATGACCTGCTCACAGTAGGTACATAGGAAGAGTGGGCCAGAATGAGTGGGACTGCTCTATCATTATGATCTTAAACTTTTAAAATTTCTCCTGACCTTTCCCTTTCTCTCCTACTGGAGCTCTTCTAGGCCTGCATCATGAACCTTGCATCTCCTTATTCCCAAGACTGTCATTCCTGGATTTTCTAAGAGCATCCACTCAGTGGTATATATAGTGTTAAACTCAGAGCCACTACTCCCTTGAATGAACCATAGCAGCAAGACAGTATCACCTAAATATTATTTTGAATGAAATTCAACTGTTGTGTGAGGATCCATCCCATCATATTGGAACAGGTTAGACTTTCTCATTACTATAATCTGTTAATTACTACACTTTCTTCACTAAGATCATCCTTAAAAAAAATCTAGAGAATATATAATTTCATATTTTGCATAGACTATTTTATGTTTTTTTTTAAAGGGAAGCTCAGCTACTATCAGTTTTCATGCTTCTGTGCTCTTCTCTCCAGGTGCCCTTTACCTAAAACAAATTTATTCTTAGGAGAATCTCGTGATTCTGAAATAAAGACACATCTCTGTATCCTAATGTGAGCTGTTCTCTGTGTTTATGTTAATATAGCATACATTGAAACACATTTATCTTTAAGCCTTTAGCTCAAACTGTTTTATAGTCTCTGACAGAGAAGAGAATCCTAAGAGAATGCATGTTAGAATAAAGGTTCTTGTAATTGTAGAAATCTCAAGTTTGGAAAATCCTTTCATGTGATTGAGTCCAAACACTTTATCCAATACTTGATCACCTGACTGCATGGCTCTCATTTATAACCATCTTTTCTACAATTCCAGTCCTATAGTATTTGTTACCAAGAGAGTTTTGACAGTGGCATGAATATTGACAACTTCTTGTTTGGGGAAGGAAAAGGAAATAGGAATTAAGGAAGGGAAGGTGTGTTCTTACTGGGAGCTCTGAGTAGCATGATGAAGTAGGAAAAATGTTGAGTGACACCAAAACAGATAAACCACAAACGTGGGGATGGATTAGGTAGATCCTGGTTTTGTCAGGTTTGAAGCTTAAACAGTTTGAGGGACCCTCTTTAAGAAAAATAACACAAAATTATAAATGCACAATTAGGTACAAAAGCTAATATTTATTTAGAAGGAGAAAAGAAATAAGTTATACATTCAAAGGTGGTAAATGCAACAAAATCAAGAAAAACTAAGTGACACACTTTGTTAATACTTTTTTCCCTATAGCTTTTATTTTTTAATCACTTCATATGAAATGACATTTGGCTTAAAGAGAATAGAAAATTAGTCCAGTCTTTCATCTAACATGGTTAATTGAAATTTGTTTTATTTGTTTTTTGACTGTAGAGAGACATAAAACATGTAACATTTACAGTACTGCTATAAGTTTGTACACTACAATCATAGGGATTGTAATAAATTCTATTTAAAGTACTTTCCATCAAAAAGAATCGTTGTGGAGTGCATTTATTATGATGGTACATAAATGTATTACTGAATATGTTCTTCATGTCAGGGAGCTTCTGTTCACGTAAGATGTCAATGAGAATCATCTCTTTTGCTGAAATTTTACATGTTTTACCTTTGGAAGGATTTTTCACTCACTGTCTTCTGGCTGCACACCTTTCAAGCTCTAACTCTCTGCTACCCACATGGGTCTTGGCCCAGATGCTGCGGCACACATCTATATCTGATATGACCTCTGGCTCTTCTCTCTTCTATCAGATGCCAGACGTGTTTGCACATTGAAGTTTTAGGAATATCTTTAGGAAGGTGTTCCTGTGTTGCAATAGCTAGAAATAACGATTCATGGAAGTGACTGCCTCATAAATATATTGACTAAACTCACACTGACTATATCTCCAGCTCATCTTCCCCTTAGCAAGATCCCCCAGATGCCTGTGGCAACTGCAACACTGCTCCACTGCTCCACCAGTGTGGTAGGCAAGTCACAGTGGAAAGAGATCATTGTTGCAATGTGGTGTGATTGAAATATCGTACATATTGTGTTTGGAAAAAACCATATGCACACATTAGGGTCTGTGTCGGTCAGTGTTCAGTCATAGAAACGGAACCATAGAAATCGGATATAACAAGAGGGTGGTTATAAAAAATAGATTTATATGGTTATGGTAAGTCTAAAATCTTTAGAGCAGGCTGGAGCTTTCAGGCATGAAACTTCTGTAGAGGTAAAATTTCTTCTTCATCAGGGTTATCTCCGCTCTGCTCTTAAGGCCTTCAACGGGTAAAATGCCTACTTAAAGTCAACTCATTGTGGACTTTAATCATACCTACAGAATATGTCCACAGCAATACCTAGATTAGTGTGTGATTGAATTATTGGGGATTGTAGCCTAGCAAAGTTGTCAAAAAGCTTAACCATAAAGGGAATGTTTCCAGCCTTTAGGATGGTCCAAAGTAAGAGAGAGACCCTGAAGCTTAAGCTTCATTCACTTTATTATTATTTTTTTGTCTGAGTATAGTTGACACATACTGTTAATTTCAGGTGTACAACAGAGTGATTGGACACCCTGTTTACCACAAGCGTAGCTACTGTCTGTCCCATACATTGCTATTACAATACTATTGACTATACTCCCTATGCTGTACCTTTTTTCCCCAATGATTTATTCATTTCATAACTGGAAACCTGTATCTTCCATTCTCTTTCTATCATTTTGCCCATCCTTCTACCCTCTGCCCCTCTGGCAACCATAAGTTTGTTCTCCATATATATAGGTCTGATCCCACTTTTTGTTTGTTTGTTTATTCATTTGGTTTTTTAGATTCCACATATGAGTGAAGTCCTATGGCATTTGTCTTTCTCAGTATGACTTATTTCACTTAGCATAATACCCTCTGGGTCCATCCATGTTGTTGCAAATGATGCAATCTCATCCTTTTTAATGTTCTGTGTAATACTCCATTATCTATCTATCTATCTATCTATCTCGTATTCCATTCCATATATATTTCATTATGTATGTATATATCTCCCATTTTACTTATCCATTTGTTTATCAATAGACGCTTAGATTGTTTCCATATCTTGGCTATAAATGTAAATCATGCTGCAGTAAACTTAGGGGTGCATATATATTTTCAATAAGTGAGTTTTTTTCCTTTGGGTAAGTACCCAGTAGTGGAATTATTAGAACATATGGTATTTCTATTTTGATTTTCATTGATTCATTGATTGATTTTTCTACTAATTTTGTTTAAACTTTTTAAAATTTTGATTCAGTATAGTTAACATACAATGTCATATTAGTTTCAGGTGTACAATATGGTATTTCTTCTTTGGAGAAATGTCTGTTCATGTCTTCTGCCTATTTTTAAATTGGATTATTTGGTTTATTGGTATTGAGTTGTATCAGTTCTTTGAATATTTTGCATACTAACCCTTTATCAGATATGTCATTTATAAATATCTTCTCCTATTCAGTGGGTTGTCTTTTAAGTTTGTTGATTGTTTTCTTTGCTGTATTTAGGTTTTTTATTTTGATGTAGTCCCAATAGTTTATTTTTGCTTTTGTTTCCCTTGTCTCAAGAGAGCTACCTAGAAAAATGTTGCTATAACTGATGTCAGAGAAATTACTGCCTGTAGCTCTCTTCCATGATTTTTATGGTTTCAGGCCTCACATTTTAGGTCCGTAATCCACTTGGAGCTTATTTTTGTGTATGGTGTAAGAAAGTGGTTCATTTTCATTCTTTTGCACTTAGCTGTACAGTTTTCCCAGCATCATTTGTTGAAGAGACTGTCTTTTTCTTATTGTACATTTTGCCTCCTTTGCCAAAGATTCATTTACCATATAATCGTATGTTTATTTCTAGGCTGTTACTTCAGTTTTTAATTTTTTGAGGAATCATCATACTGTTTACCACAGTGGCTATACTGATTTACATTCCCACCAACAGTGTATGACAGTTCCTTTCTCTCCACATTTTCACCAACACTTGTTTTTTCTTGTCTTTTTGACTTTAGCCATTCTCTAAAAAAGATATACAGATGGCCAACAGATACAGAAAATATACTCAACATCACTAATCATCAGGGAAATGTAAATTAAAACCACAATGAGATATCACCTTATACATGCCAGATTGGCTAAAATAAAAAGCTTCATTCACTTTAGATAAATTTCTGCCTGGGGAGGACATAGAGAAGGAGAAGGAAGGCATGAAGAAGATTATCCAGAAAAGCTTCACAATTTTGGATCAGATAAGCCTTATAACCTTATTTATTGACTTAGGCCATTTATTTCATAAATTTCCATTAGTCTTCAGTGATTTCTCTAGGTTGAATTTATAGAAGGAATTACACTGGATTGCTACAGATGATCCAGTGTTTTACCCCTGAGGAATGGGAAATTCATGGTTATATGAAGTAGCATATCAAATAGTGAGGGTAAATAGAGTCATTTGCTTCTGTTGCTATGTATTTAAGAATAATAATACGAGTAGCTAACTTGTGAGAAATTTTGTTAGTTCTAAATGCTCACTCTTCTCTGCCTGGGTCTAGTTTTCTGAAAAAATAAAGAATTTTCAATATCGAGAAGGCAATAAAAATTACCAGGGTTCTGAGACTAGTGATCTTTCAAAATCAAACTATTTGACTGCATTTTCTCATTGAATTGAAAAAAGAAGTAATTTAAAATAAATACCAGAGACACAAATAATGCTTTTGAAACATTGTGCATTAGGGTGAGGCACTTAATTTCTCCTTTTTCCCTTCATATATAGAGTTTAGTCAGAGTGATATTTTGTAAGAGCCACAGGAATGCTTATAAGTGGCAGTATTCAATATATTTGGACCTTGGCTTTGAAATGTTGGTAAAAGTGTTTGAAGGATTAATTTTTATTCCTTTTGTTCAAGGCACAAAACAGGCTGGTATTGCATGGAAACAAATAGCTTCACTGTTTTCTCCATCATGTCAGTGAATCTTTTTTTTTTAAAGATTTCATTTATTTATTTGACAGAGAGAGAGAGATCACAAGTACACAGAGAGGCAGGCACAGAGAGAGGAGGAAGCAGGCTCCCCGCTGAGCAGAGAGCCCGATGCAGGGTTCAATCCCAGGACCCTGGGATCATGACCTGAGCCAAAGGCACAGGCTTTAACCCACTGAGCCACCCAGGTGCCCCATGTTAATAAATCTTTATGTGTACTTGTAATTTCGTAAATTCTTTTACTTTGCCAGAGTTTATTTAGCTTTTGCCTTGGGTTCCCTTGACCAATGCTAACTTTTAACTATTAGGCTTTTTAAAAAGTCTACATGAATATATACTTAAAACTAAGGGGGAAAAATACACATCCATATATCTTTAAATCCAAATTAAAGGCTCTTAATACATCCATATTTTGACACTTTCTTAAGATGTGACCAAACAAAATATACCTGATAATGCAAAATAGACAGAAAGACATTTATCTGTATTGCCGTCTGTCAGAAGTTACTAAACTTAGGTTTAGATCACCTGGAAGAGAGATACTCCCACAGTGGAAAGATTAGCATGAGTGTCAATGATAGGGATGGGCAGTGGTGTGCTGAAAAATTAGCCCTCTAAATAAATTAAATAAATAAATAAATAAATAAATAAATAAATAAATATGTCCTGATTTCATATAGTGTTTGCTGATTTCTATGATGTAAATACTTCTATCATGGTGGCTTTTAAGCTAACTGTGGCTCTCAAAATTTCTAAATATTTAACCATCAGTGATATCTAGCTCCATTTGGTTCCTGTACATTGCTATTCATTTCCTTCTCTAATTAATTGCATGAACATTTATTGAACATCTACTCTGTATTCGCCACCATGCTAGATGTTCATGAGAATAAAGAGATTAATTAATATGTTCTGGTCCACAAGGAATTTATCATGCACTCTTGAAGTGAAGAAGTTACTTAAAATTTGGGATGTAAAACTGAGCGAAAGATAAAGGATAGCATCTCGTGATTTGGGAAGCTTGTACCAGTTCATGAAGTAAGTTATGGAAACTTTCATTTCCAACATTCAGTAATAAATTGCAATGGGGGTGCCTGGGTGGCTCAGTTGGTTATGTGTCCAACTCTTGATTTCAGCGCATGTCATGATCTTGGGGTTGTGAGATTGAGCCCCACAATCGGGCTCCACCTTTGACATGGAGTCTGCTTAAAATTCTCTCTCCCTCTGTGTCTGTCCTTCCCTTCCTCAAAAATAAATAAATAAAATCTTTTAAAAAAAGAGACTAAATTGCAGTGAACATCTGGTTACTGTTTTCATTGTTCCATAATTCATGAGTTTCCTCGAAAATCAAGTCAGCTGACCTTGTTTTCACTTAAAAAATACTACAACCCCATAACTAATTCTGTTTCCTTGATGTTTAAAATGATCCTATGATTCCATTTGTACAGGGTACCCTTCCTACATCAGTGTTCCTGTTGAAATCTTTGGGTTAATTAACTATTGTGGAAGAAGGAAAACATTTCCCTTTCTTTCCTATGATTCTGTGTCTGTTCATAAACAAGAGACTTGGGGTCCAACCCTCACTCACGTTTTAGAGGAATTTCTCTGGCCTTCCTTTTTCTCACCCTATCCTCACTCCTCTTCATGGGAGAAGAAATTAAAATCCTGATTCATTGGAGTCTGAGTCACTATGCTACATCAGTGCCTTTTGGTGACACAGACTCTTGGACTCTGGTATGCTCTTGGGCTTAAATGAAAATTTGATAAATTGGGTAGTGTCTTCACAACAAGCAGAAGACTGGGTACATGAAGTAGGCCTACCCTTCTCATTCATGTGGCTGGTTGGATTAGTGAATTAGATTAAGTCTTTGCACATCATCCCTCCCTCCAACTGTCCTTCCCTCCCTTCCAGTACTCATAAGAGTAGATCTCCCTTTAGATTTGAGCTTCAGCTATATATTCGTATTTATCACTTACTGTTGAGATATAGGGCATGTACCAAGTATTAGTAAAATTGACAATAAATTTTTGCTTAGTTACTGATTTTTAGAATATATTCTTTCCATCAGGCTACCTCAGAAGGGAGGAGGGATAAGTTATAGGAACTCAAATGCCACTGAAACACTTCCTTTTTTTTCCCTCCTTTTTTTCCATTTTTTCATCCCTATCCAGTTCAACCTAATTTTTTTCGTGTGAATTCTGCCCAGGCCTCTAGCTCCTTGAACCTTCCCTCTTGACAATAGCTCTCTTCTTTTTTGATATTTCTGTTGTTACCAAACTCCAAAATATTCCTAATAATCCTATTACTTTTCTACTCAACAAAACCCTGGCTTTGTCTGATGAAACTAAATTTATGTTTTATAGTATTTCAGGTACCTTATTAGATTTTTTAGCCCTTTATCACAGGATGAAGATAAAAGAGCATGAGGTTACTTTTATTATTCCTCTTAACCATTTCCAGCACCAGTTTATAACCCTTCATTCTAAAATAGCAATTTTAGTCATTAGTGATTTTCAGAACTGGAGAACAGGAAGAGACAAAAAATCATGGGTGCAATAAATCATTTAAAAGAACCATGAGAGACTATGGACTCTGAAAAACAACCTGAGGGTTTTGAAGGGGCGGGGGGTGGGAGGTTGGGGGAGCCAGGTGGTGGGTATTACGGAGGGCACGCATTGCATGCAGCACTGGATGTGGTGCAAAAACTATGAATTCTGTTATGCTGAAAAGAAATAATAATAATAAAAAAGATGATATTCTGGGAGTGCCTGGGTGGCTGAGTTAGTTAAGCATCCAACTTATAATTTCAGCTCAGGTCATGATCTCAGGGTCCTGAGATGGAGCTCTGCATTGGGCTTCATGCTTAGTGTGGAATCTGCTTGAGATTTCCTCTCCCTCTCTTCTTCCCCACCCCTTGCTCTTGCTTTCTTTCAAATAAATAAATAAATAAATAAATATCCTTTTAAAAAAGATGATATTCTGTAATGATATGCTAAGATGGGACAAAAGAGGGACAAGAAGTCACAAGTACAAGGTGCACTGTGTTTAGAGTAAAACTGGTCCATAAATACAAAATATAATTTCCACTTATTTGTGTTTTTTAAAATTTCTTTCATCAATGCTTTGTAGTTTTCAGTGTACAGATCTTTCACTTCTTTGGTTAAGTTTTTTTCCTAAACATTTTAGTCTTTTTGGTGCTATTGTAAATGCTGTTTTTTTTTTTTTAATTTCCTTTTTGGATTGTTAGTGTATAGAGATATTAGTGTATATATACGTGTGGTTGATTTTGTAGTCTGCAACTTTGCTAAATTTGTATATTAGTTCAAACAATTTTTGAGATGAAATCTTGATGGTTTTGTACATATAAGATTATGTCATCTGTGAACAGGGATCATTTTATTTCTTCCTTTTTGATTTGGATGCCTTTTATTTCTTTTTCTTGCCTAACTGCTCTGGCTAGGACTTCCAGTATATGTTGAATAGAAATGCCCAGACTGGACGCGCTTATCTTATTCCTGATCTTAGAGGAAAATCTTTCAGTTTTTCACCATTGAGAATGATGTTAGCTGTGGACTTCTCATATTTGGCCTTTATTAAATTGAGGTAATTTCCTTCTATTCCTAGTTTTCTGAGTATTTTTATAATGAAAGGGTGCTCAATTTGTCAAAGGCCTTTTATACATCTGTTGAGATGATTGGGTAATATTTATCCTTTGTTCTAATAATGTGATGTATCAGATTGATTTCCATATATTGAACCATCCTTGCATTCTTCATAAAAATCCCACTTGATCATGGTGTATATTCCTTTTATTTTTTTAAAGATATATTTATTTATTTTATAGGGGGAAGAGGCAGAGGGGGAGAGAGAGAGTCTTAAGCAGACTCCATGCAAAGCCTGACATGGAGCTTGATCTCACAACCCTGAGATTATGACCTGAGTCATAACCAGGAGTCAGACACTTAACATGCTGTGCCACCCAGGTGCCCTGGTGTATGTTTCTTAATGTGCTATTGGATTCAGCTTTCTAGTATTTTGTTGAGAATTTTTGCATCTGTATGCATAAGAGCTTGTAATGTTTTTGTAACATCTGCCTGGCTTTCATATCAAAGTAACACTGAACTCACAAAATGAATTCAGAAGTGTTCCAAGAGAAAATATTGTTAAAATTTCCATACTACCCTAAGTAATTTACAGACTCAATATACAATGCAATTTGTGTCAAAATCCTAATAACATTTTTTATAGAAATAGAAAAAAATCATAAAATTCATATGGAATAACAAAAGACCCCAAATAACCAAAATAATCTTGAGAAAGAAGAATAAAACTAGAGGCCTCGATTTCCTAACTTTTTTTAAAAAGACTTTATTTATTTATTTGACAGACAGAGAGGGGGAGGCAGGCTCCCCGCTGAGCAGAGAGCCCGATCGATGCAGGGCTCGATCTCAGGACCCTGGGATCATGACCTGAGCTGAAGGCAGAGGCTTTAACCCACTGAGCCACCCAGACGCCCCTCAATTTCCTAACTTTTAAACGTATTACAAAGCTACAGTAATCAAAAAATTATGGTACTGGCACAGAGACAGAATATATATCAATGAAACATAATAGAGAGCATAGAAATAAACCCACACTTCTGTGGTCAAATGATCTTTGACAAGGGTTACAAGACTACACAATGGGAAAGGAAAGTTTCTTCAACAAATAGTGTTGGGAAAATTGTATACACACATGCAAAAAAGTGAAACTGGATTCTCACCTTACATCAAACACAAAAGTCAACTCTAAATCCCCTAAAGACTTAAATGTAAGATCTGAAACTTAAAACTTCTAGAAGAAAATATGGAGAAGAAGCTTTATAACATTGGGTTTGGTAGTATTTCTTGGATATGATGTCAAAATTACAGACAACAAAAGAAAAAATAGACATATTGAACGATATCAAACTAAAAAGCTTCTGCACAACAAAGGAAACTGAGTCAAAAGAGATCTATGGAAAGGGAGAAATTATTTGCAAACCATGTATCTGCTAAGAGGTTGGTATCCAAAATAAATAAAGAAGTCCTACAACTCAAGAGCAAATAAGCAAATAACCCAATTTAAAAATAGGCAAAGTACTTGAAGAGGCATTTCTTCAAAGAAGATATAAATGTTCAATAGGTATATGAAAAGATGCTCAATCTTACTAATCATCAGAGAAATGCAAATAAAAACTTCAATGAGTTATCGCCTCACCTCACCTGTTAGAATGACCATTATAAAAAAAACAACAACCTCAAAATAGAAAATAATGTGTTTGAGAGGATGTGAAGAAATTGAAACCCTTGTGCACTGTTGATGGGAATGTAAAATAGTGGATCTTCTATGGAAAATAGTAGGAGGTTCCTCAAAAACTAATAAGCATTATTACCATATTATCCAGAAATCTTATTTCTAGGTATTTATCCAAAAGAATTGAAGAGAATCTCAAAGGGATACTTGCACTGTCATGTTCATTACAGCATTATTCATAATAGCCAAGAGGTGAAAACAACCTAAATCTCTATTAGTAAATGAATGGATAAAGAAAATGTCACACACACACACACACACACACACACACACAGACACACACACTCATGCATGCATGCAAAAACAAGAACATTATTCAGCCTTAAAAGAAGAAGGACATTCTATCATAAATTGTATCATGGATGGACTTTGTAGACAATCTGCTAAGTGAAATAAGCCAGTCACAGAAGGACAAATACTGCATGAGTCTGTTTATATGAGGTATCTAGAATAGTCAAACATTCTCAGATGAAGGAACACCAAGAGACTTTGTTGCCCCTAGAGCTGCTCTAAAATAATTGCTAAGGAACATTTTTCAGACAGAAAGAAAATGATACCAGGAGGAAACATGACATATCAGGAATGAAGGAGCAGCAATAGAAATAGTAAACATTTGGAGGCGCCTAGGTGGCTCAGTTGGTTAAGCGTCTATCTTCAGCTCAAGTCATGATCTCAGGGTCCTAGGAATGAGCCCCTCATTGGGCTCCCTGCTTGGTGGGGAGTCTGCTTCTTGCTCTCCCTCTGCCTCTCCCTCATGCTCTCTCTCTCTCTCTTAAATAAATAAATGAAATCTTAAAAAAAAAAGAAATGATAAATATCTGAATTAACATAATAGAATGTTTACCTCTTTATGAGTTCTGTAAAATAAGTTAATGGTTGAAAACTGAATATAAGACCAACAAAAGTATTGATTGTATTTCTACATGTTAACAATAACAGTTGAAACTGACATTTCATTTTATTTTTTAAAATATTTGATTTATTTATTTGACAGAGCACTGAGCAAGGGAACCTGACATGGGGTTCAATCCGAGGACTCAGAAGTTCAAGACATGAGCTGAATGCAGATGCCCAATTTACTGAGCTATCCAGGCATCCCTGAAACTGACATTTTAAAATTGCCTTTTAGGGGTGCCTGGGTGGCTCAATGGGTTAAAGCCTCTGCCTTCTGCTCAGGTCATGATCCCAGAGTCCTGGGATCGAGCCCTGCATTGGGCTCTCTGCTCGGCACGGAGCCTGCTTCCTCCTCTCTCTCTCTGCCTATCTATCTGCCTACTTGTGATCTCTGTCAAATAAATAAATAAAATCTTAAAAAAAAATAAAATAAATTGCCTTTTAATAACTACAAAACTTTAAGCATGATGCTAATGAAAAAAGGTAAAGGATCTGAATGCTGAAAACTGCAAATTTGGAGGAAGGAACTCAAAGAGGGCCTAAATAAATGCTCATGGATTAAAGGACTTAAAAATGAGGATATCCATTCTTCCCAAATTGATTTACAGATTTAATGTAATTCAAGTGAAAATCACAAGATTTTTTTATGTATATAAACATTTGTATATGAAGGCCAAAGAACTAAGATGCCAAAACACTTTAAAAGGGAAGAATAAAATCAGAGGAACTATAATACTTGATTTTAAGATTTACTATAAAGGTAGAGCAATTGAGGTTGTGTGATATTGGCAAAGAGACACATACATCAATGGAGCAGAATATATAGTCCAGAAGTGAAGTTATACAAGTGTTGTCAGTTTATCTTTGACACAGATTCAAGGGCATTTCAATGTATAGAGGGTAGACTTTTTTTTTTTTTAAGATTTTGTTTATTTATTTGACAGACAGAGATCACAAGTAGGCAGAGAGGCAGGCAGAGGGAGAGGAAGGGAAGCAGGCTCTCTGCTAAGCAGAGAGCCTGATGCGGGGCTCGATCCCAGTACCCTGAGATAATGACCTTAGCCGAAGGCAGAGGCTTTAACCCACTGAGCCACCCAGGTGCCCCTAGAGGGTAGACTTTTAAACCATGCTGGAGCAATTAGATAACCATTAGCAAGAAACAAAACAAAACAACAACACCCTTGATATAACCTCACATCTTATGTGATAATTTTAAAATGGGTCATAAGTTCAACTGTAAAACTTAAAACCATGATAGAACCATTCTCTCTCCCCTGCTTGCTCTCTCTTTTTTTCTCAAGTAAATAAATAAATATTTTTTTAAATTTTTTTATTGCTTTTCAGCGTAACAGAATTCATAGTTTTTGCACCACACTCAGTGCTCCATGTAATGCGTGCCCTCCATAATACCCACCACCAGGCTCCCCCAACCTCCCACCCCCCGCCCCTTCAAAACCCTTAGGTTGTTTTTCAGAGTCCATAGTCTCTCATGGTTCATCTCCCCCCCAATTTCCCTCAACTCCCTTCTCCTCTCCATCTCCCCATGTCCTCCGTGTTATTTGTTATGCTCCACAAATAAATATTTTTTAAAAAACCACACAATTTTAATGGTATCATTATACATGTATTAGACTTTCTGAAATTATGACTAAACATTCTGAGTACTGGTGAGGATGCAGAAAAACTGTAATTCTTCTGGCTTCCTGGTGGGAATAAAACATGATTGAGCAGAAAACAGAGAACAGATTGGCAGTTGTTTATAAAGTTAAGGTTCCCATAAACCTCATAATCTCCCTCCTGAGTAGCAAAATGAACACACAACATATCAGGAAGAAAGATCTCACCAGGAACCGAATTTGCTGGCACCTTGGTCTTGGACTTCTAGCCCTCAAGGCTATGGGAAATTTCTGTTGTTTAGATCACCCGGTCTATGGTATTTTGCTGTAGCAGATTTAGCTAAGAAAACTGCTACCTCAGGGATATGTTAATACACCAAGAATAATAGATGTTCTAGTCATAGAAGCTTGGGTAATGTGTCATAAATTATTCTCTCAGAGCTTCACAAGAAACAATGAGATATTAAAGAATCTAGGAAATACTTCATAATAAAAAGGAAAAGAAACCTGTTTGACTGCATTGAGAAAGTCCCTTCTTCCCCAGTCCCCACCCCACCTCACCCCCGCCCACAATCAAAGCTATTAATTTCTCTTGAACCATTTCTCTGAGTAAACCAGTTTGGGGAGTTCTTGTGTTCAGTAGTCTTGAGAAGTTTGTCAGCAAGTGAAAGAAGATCAATGAGACTTTCACCTGATTGGGCAGAAAAAAATCAAAATAAGAACTTGTGTAACTTACTTTATTTTAAAAATAAATGTACATGGGGCTCCTGGGTGGCTCAGTCATTTAAGCATTGACTCTTGGTTTCTGCTCAGGTCATGATCTCAGGGTTGTGTGATCCAGCGGGGTATGGGCTCCCCACTGGGCGTGAAGGCTGCTTAAGATTCTCTCCCTCTGCCCCCCCACTGCACACACATGTGCACACACTCTCAAAAAATAAAAACAAAAAATAAAAATAAACATACAGTAATATTTACCCTTTTTTGAGAACAAATTTATGGATTCTAGTATATTTAAAAATTCTTAAACTCTAACCACCACCATAGTCAAGATACAGAAGAGTTATATCATCCACAAAACTTCCTCATGCTAGTGACATACTGTGTAATAACATCCAGTTCCTACCCTTAGCCCCAGGCAACCAATGATTTATCCTCTGTTGCTATAGTTTTGTTTTTTTCAAGAATTACATATAAATGGAACCACAGTCCAGTCCAGAAGGGTTCCAGAAGAGTTGTGTCCTCCACTCTTCTTTTTTTTTGCTTTCAGTATCCTCCCCAACTCCTGGTTTGTGTTGTCTTGTATACACACACCAAATCCTTATCTACAGCCTTAAGTTTTCTAATTCTAGTCTTCAATTTCCCTGTATATGGTCAGGTAGGTATCTTTTTTTTTTTTAAGATTTTATTTATTTATTTGACAGGCAGAGATCACAAGTAGGCAAGAGAGGCAGGCAGGGAGAGAGAGGAGGAAGCAGGCTCTCCGCGGAGCAGAGAGCCCTATGTGGGGCTCGATCCCAGGACCCTGGGATCATGACCTGAGCCGAAAGCAGAGGCTTTAACCCACTGAGCCACCCAGGTGCCCTGGTCAGGTAGGTATCTTGCTGGAACATTATATTTGGATTGTTTTTAAATATTTATTTATTTATTTGAGAGATAGCATGTGTGGGGACAAGGGCAGAGGGAGAGTGAAGGAATCCTCAAGCAGACTCTCCCCTGGGTGCAGAACCTGATATGGGGCTCCATCTCACAACTCAGATCATGACCTGAGCCAAAATCAAGAGCAGATGCTGAACTGACTGAGCCACCCAGGCGCTCCTGCATTTGGATTTTCTAGTACAACTCTTCAACTCTGTCTGCTATGGTAGGCATTATCCTCCTACTTAGTTGTTTTCAGTTCTGCTGATTCTTCCCTTGTCTTCCCCTGGTTTCCAGGCATCTTCAAAGTTCTATTGATTGTAGCACTGAACTGTTTTTCTTATCAATATGAACCCTGCTTTTCATGCCTATACATTCTTTTTCTGCTTTTCAAGTGCCCAGACACAGCGATGTCAATGGTCATGAAAATTGAAAAGTCTCTTCAACTGCCTACACTTTGGTTTGGAAACTTCTTCAAACACTCTCTTACTCTTCTTACATTAAAATTCCCCTTATATTTCCCCTTTTAGTTTCACGTCATACTCTGTTAGTTACCCTTTTTCTTCTTCACTACTTCAGCACGTGCTCCCCAGGATTCTCTACTATCTACACAGTCAGATTCTAGTCTCTTGAGATACATTGATACCTATCCGGAATCACTTAGTTATAAAAATATTGGCATGGGGTTAGAGTCTGATTTTTATTACCTGTCATCATATGCTTTCAAAATAAGAACTGCATGTCAGTCAATGCAAGGAGGAAAGAAAAAGAGGTAAACGTTAGCCTGGTATTGACAGAGAGGGAGGAATATGGCTTGTACACAGTGCAAGGCTGATGTTACAGTATAAACATATCCATTATGGGTTGAATTGTGTGCCCCTCAAAATTCGTATGTTGGAAGCCCTAACATCCAGTATCTCAGATGTGACTGTATTTAGAGATAGAAACTTTTAAGAGGTGATTAAGTTAAAATGAGGCTATTAAGATAAAATGAGGCACTTTGACTGGCAGCCTTATAAAAAGAGGAGATTAGTACATACAGACACCAAGGGTGAACCAGCACAGAAGAAGGATGTGAGGATACAGTGAGCCATTTACAGTCAAGGATGTGAGGATACAGTGAGCCATCTACAAGTCAAGGAGTGAGGCTGCAGAAGAAATCCCATCTGCTGACATTTGATCTTGAACTTGTGGCCTCTAGAAATGTAAGAAAATAAATTTCTGTTTAAGTCACCCAGTCTATGGTATTTTGTTATAGAGATGCTAGCAAGGAAGCTAACATTATCAATAAAATAACATTATCAATAAAAACAGTAAAATGTATTCATGGCACAAGACATCAATATTCATGATCAAGTTTCAGTGAAACAGACCCTGGACAAATTTGGTGATCATAATGAAGTAGAGAAAAAAGGAAATGTCATTTCTCCAGTTTCATCATATATTGAGATGATAATATACACAATAATCATTAAATCATGCTAATGTCATTTTAAATATACATATGTTGAAATGAATTTATTTATTTTTGCAACAATAGGAAAAGCCTGAACACAAGCCACCTATTTCCTGTTCCTCTCCTTTACCCAAAATGGAAAGTTTATGGGAAGCAATAATAGGTGTTGCTGGTGAGAGGCTGAGAGAAGGACATGCAGGAAATGAAGGTTTTGCCCACTCTTCCTCAGATTTGTTTTTGGCTCTATGAAATGGATATGACTAGGTGGGAACAAAGGCATTCTGGCCAGGTGATGAGAAATTTACAAAAAGGTCACATTTGCTCTGGTAATTTTATTTGCTCTAAATAGCATTGGCAAACACGCACAGTATTATTGAAGGAATATTTCTAGTTGTAATTATATCAAATATAATTTGTAATAAAATTATATTCTAAAACTGATAAATTCCATTTTAACAAAATTGCACCAACAAATTATTCAACTCATTAAACCTCAAAAGGAAAATATAATCAAAGGAAAATAATTATAAGTCATGTTGGCATTTGCCAAGTAATCTTCCCATTAAGAAATGGATTTTCAAAAAAAATTTTATTTAAATTCAATTTAGTTAACATATAGTGTATTATTAGTTTCAGGGGTAGAATTAAGTGATGCATCAGTTGCATATAACACTGAGTGCTCATTCCATCAAGTGCCCTCCTTAATGCCCATCCCCCAATTACCTCATCCCTCTGCCCACCTCCCTTCCAGCAACCCTCAGTTTGTTTCCTATAGTTGAGAGTCTCTTATGGTTTGCCAAGAAATAGACTTAGATAGTGGGGTCCCAGGCCTCTAGAACGGAGAGTGTCTTCCATACACATATAGTCTCATACATCAATTGATTTAAAGAAACAGATACTGATATTTTTATCCACTAAAGAAGATTTTAAAATCTTCTGAAGTTTAAATTTTATAATTCAGGAGTTACAACTTACAAAAACAAGTTACTTTTTAAAAAATGTCTCATTATTATCTGACTGCTCCATCCCACCCATCCTCCAGGTTTCTCTGACTTGTTCTGTGACCTTTATGGATTGCATCACCAGAGTTTCCCCTAAGTTTTCTTGTTGAATTGGGTTGATGAGATATTCTGGCCAAAGTTTGGAGTATGGGAAGAAAAAAATGCTGAGGGACTCTTTGAGTGAACTATCATGTTTCTACTGAGACCATGGCTGATACTGTTCTGAGAAGTGACCCCAGGAGGCAGATCCTCAAAGTGGCATTGTAGGATTGCAAAGCTCACATATTTGAGTGTATGGAGAACGTCCTTCGGGGGACAAAATAGGATATACCGTATCAGGTGATGACATCACATTATTCAAATTATTATTGAAGGTAGCATGTGATGGGATACAGGGAGGGGACTAAAGAGAGATCAAATAACTGTGGCACTTAGTTGCCGTGGCAACCATGAAATTAAATTGTGAAATGGATTGGACACTTCTGGCTGCTTTGGAGAGTGTACAAAAGGGATAGATGTAAACTCTACAATTCCCAGTTCAAAGCATTAGTCAGTGAGAAATTGCAATAGCTTAATAAAGTCAGAAATACTACGGACTCAGAATTTGCAGTAAAGAATGTTTGATTAACTTAGTAGATAAAGAATTCTGTTCATTCCCATCAACAGTATATGTGTATGAGGGATTCTTTTTCTTTTTTTCCACAGCCTCTTCAACACTTATTTCTTGTGTCTTTTATTTCAGTCATTCTGACAGTATGTACACACACACACACACACACAGACACACACACACACAGACACACACACACACACACACACACACAGAAATATTACAAAGCTTTAAAAAAGGATAAGATTAGCCTTTGTCACAATGTGGATGGACCTAGAAGGTATTATGGTAAGTGAAATAAGCCAGACAGAGAAAGACAAGTACCCTATGATTTCACTTACATGTAGAATCTAAAAAACCAAATGACTAAACAAACAAAAAGCAGAATCAGAGCGATAAATATAGAGAACAAACAGATGGTTGCCAGAGGGGAGGGACTTGGGGGAATGGGCAAAAGGGGGAAGGGCAGGCTTCCAGTTAAGGACTGAATAAGTCATGGGAATAAAAGGCACAGCATAGGAAATACAGTCTATGATAATGGAATAGCATTGTATGGTGACAGATGGTAGTTGCACTTGTGGCGAACATAAGATAACATACAGAGAAGTTGAATCACTGTGTTGTACATCTGAAACTAATATAACATTGTGTGTCAATATACTGAAATTAAAAAAAGATATTCTGTTCTGCCAAGTATTGGTAGTGGGCAAGGAAATGAGTGATAAAACAGGGAGGCTATTGTTATCAATTTAGGTCTTATGACCAGCTTCAGAGCACTGTAGAAGCTAGTTTTAAGTTCATTAACTGTTTTCTTCTTTTTTTCCCTTACATTATAAGAAGAGTGCTAATAGTGGCTAACATTACAGTTTTAGGTTCCAGTAGGAAGTATGGCAGAACTGACATCACTCAACAATGAGCCTGTAGCTGATGAGACTGTGTTTCTCTGTGATGGGATCAGAAGTTCTCCATCCAGTTAAAAGTCAAGAGTGGAAACTGAGTAGCAAAAGGGAGATGAGTTATTCTCAGTTTTCATCCTCCAACCTATATCTTGATCCATACCATGCCTTTCACCTTGTGTGCCCTAAACCACCAACCTCTATGGGTTCCATTACCAGTGTCCCCTTGCCCTTTGGCTTCTAGAACAGTTTGGTTGGTCGAAGGAAGACAGCCATGGAGTGTTGGAAGTTTGGAAGAGAAAGAGGTTAAAGTATTTATTTCCCCTCTCCCACCTTACTTGGCCACAGTTTTGGCAGAGGCTGTATTCTAAGCTTATAGCTTCTATTAGCAGTTCTTCTGTGGCTCCAAACTTCTTCCAGTTTCTGGCAATAACGCTCACTATTCTTGCCTCTTCAGTTGGGATTGACAATGATTTCCCACTATTGTTGTTCCCTGGGTGTTTCTCTAGGACTTTTGCTCCCCCTAGCCTTGCCCATATCTATTTATTTATTTATTTTTATTTAAATTCAATTAGCCAACATGTAGTACATCATTAATTTCAGATGTAGAGTTCAGTAATTCATCAGTTGCATATAACACCCACTGCTCATCACATCGCATGCCTCCTTAATGCCCATCATCCAGTTACCCCATCCTCCACCCTTCCCTTTTGTAACCCTCAGTTTGTTTCCTATAGCTAAGAGTCTCTCAAAGTTTCTTTCCCATTCAGTTTTCCCTCCTTTCCCCTATGACCCTCTGCACTGTTTCTTATATTCCACATATGAGTGAAACCATATGATAATCGCTTTTTCTGACTGACTTATTTTGCTCAGCATAATATCCTCCAGTTCCATCCATGTCAGTGTGAATGGTAAGTATTCATCCTTTCTGATGACTGAGTGATACTCCATTGTATATGTATATACCACAGTTTCTTTATCCATTCATCTGTTGATGGACATCTTGGCTCTTTCCACAGTTTGCCTATTTTGGACAGGGCTGCTATAACACTGGAGTGCGGGTGCCCTTTCAGATCACTACATTTGTATCTTTGAGGTAAATACCTAGTAGTGCAATTGCTGGGTCATAGGGTAGCTCTATTTTTAACTTCTTGAGGAACCTCCATACTGTTTTCCAGAGTGGCTGTACCAGCTTTCATTCCCACCAACAGTATAAAAGTGTTCCCCTTTTTCCATGTCCTTGCAAACATTTGTTATTTCCTGTCTTGTTAATTTTAGTCATTCTGGTCTATAGTTCTTTAAATAATACTTTCATTAAACCCTTTCAGGTAAAGCCTTTGTGCTTACCATTTCTTTCCTGCTAGTATGTGGACTGATACACCATGGAAAGAAGGACAAATTGGGAGGGATCAGGTGAGGACTGCCATTGGCATTGGGACACAGTTACAAGTGGTAGGGGACATGCAGCTTGGAAGGCAGAACACAGAATACAGAATATGGGCAGGTAACTTGCTGGCATTCTAGATGAGCAATTGGCATTACAGAGTAATTGCAAGGAGTAGTGGTATGAATTGATAAGCATGTGGAGTAGGGGAGTAAAGACTCTAAGAGAAGGTAGTCTTTGGGAGAATCTGGTGACCAGCCAGACAGAATGAGAGAATCAGGGTTTCCAGACATCAAGGCTTCAGGTGCCAGAGTTCTTGTCTCTGGGGCTTGGCTAGTGCATGGAAAAGCTTCAGTCTAGATGATTCAGTTTCTAAACAGATAATCAAACACTGGTTTGTTTACTTCATATGTCTGTGTATTTGTTCATCCATTCATAAAATATTTATTGAGCTCCTTCTGTATTGTAGGTTCTGAGATGGACACCAAGATTATAAAGGTGAATAAGATACATTATCTGACTTCATGGAGCTCACAATATACCAGAAGGTACAGACACGCATGAATGTAATTGCAATATATGGTGACAAGATATCTGTAGCTAGACATATTCTGCAGTATCGCAAATTAAATATGCATGAAACTTAACTCTTCTTCTTAGCTCATCCCTTCCTCTACCATTCCATTTCATAAACAGCACTGCTGTGACCTTGTACCAGGGAAACAAGATGTGATTCTTTTTAACGAAGGCACTAGTTTATCCCTTGGTCCAATGGCATTCCTCTTTTTTAAAAATCTGTTTGTATATAGATTTTTAAAAATGTTTGTATGTTGTTATCAGAATGTTTTTCGTATTTATGATTCTAATGCACAGGCAAGGGCAAGAACCACTGTATTAGCTATAAATTCCTTTAGGGAATGGAGTGAGCTCTATCTTGTGAGGAGTGTGTGTGTGTGTGTGTGTGTGTGTATGTGTGTGTGTCTGGGAAGGGGAAGAGTCAAGCTTTTCTTGCTAAGTGGATATATGGTCTTGGAAGTTGGTGGGACTGGTGATGATGTAAAAAATTCAGTGTGGGGACAGCTGGGTGGCTCATTTGGTTGGACGACTGCCTTCGGCTCAGGTCATGATCCCGGAGTTCCGGGATCGAGTCCCGCATCGGGCTCCCTGCTCCACGGGGAGTCTGCTTCTCCCTCTGACCTTCTCCTCGCTCATGCTCTCTCTCACTGTCTCTCTCTCAAATAAATAAATAATTTAAAAAATCTTAAAAAAAATTCAGTGTGGTTGGCTGGCCAACTATGAATCTCAGTATGCTGTTATTTGCCCCAATATTCAACCTCCCTCATTGTTGTCAGCACTTTTTGTTCTTAGGGACAAAAAATATTTGAACTCAAAAAATATTGAAAGCCCAAATGTCTGTTTATTATTAATCTGCTATTAGAAGTACATGCCATCGCTTGACCGTGGATTCTCTTCTGCTCAGGGAAGTCTGTGTTACGATGCAGTCTGGATGCAACCTTCTACAGAGATAGATATAACATAATGTAGAAACCCTTCAGCTTTGGCCCCTCCTGTACTTGAGCAATGTAAGTGCTGGGAACTGCTGGGAGCTGTAGTGTGTTCTAGGTTGAGAGGGGAAGCCAGAAGACTTTTTATAGACACATTTTTGGTAAATTGCTTAAAGAGATTTCAGAAGAATGGGACTTGAATTTGCAAGCCTCTAATAATTCATGGTGAATTCTTGTCTTTGTATAAATATTTACTTTTGTATTTAATTTTGAATTCACAATTTTGCCTTTTATATTAGAAAGGTCCCTAGAGGTGGCCTGACTGGCTCAGTTGATACAGCATGTGATTCTTGATCTCAGGTTTGTGAGTTCAAGCCCCATGTTGGGTGTAGAGCTTACTTCAAAAAAATAAATAAATAAATAAATAAATAAAAAGGAAAGAAAGAAAGCAAAAGAAGGTCCTCCAAATTGTATTTCCTCAAAGTCTGGATCTACCCCTGTGTCTCTAGTGTAGCGACATAGACATTGTGCTGGCTTGGCCAGAGGACATGCTGTCATTGCACAAGATTCTGTTTACCTTTTTTTTTTTTTATTCCATGTATCTCACTGCTCTTCTGTTATCACATTATTCCTATAGGCAGAAAACAAGCAATTAAGTTACAGTTCGTTTATATTATTATATCCCATAGAGATCTTCATGAGAAGACAACAGGGTCCCTAAAGAAGAGCTGGGAAATTTCTTAGTCTTTCAGCAATTCGTTTAGAAACAATTTCTAAATTTGGCCACTTTTCTCCTTTTTACTGTTGTTCATCTGTTTCATTCGATGGTGATACTTTTCTGACTTTTTTCTCACATTCCAGGGGTTATTGTGCCCAGTGTACCATGTATAATAATAACAATTATGCTGTTTTCAAGATAGTATTCACCATTTCTCTGATAAGATTTTTTTCAGCCCACCTAATGAGGGAGCATAAGTTACAGACAACTTGTCAAGAATGAAATGATGAAAACAAGTTTGTTTCCACCACTTTTCTTTTCACAGGTTTTTGTAAGTGAGATACTCTTGCTAAGTGGGTCTGTAGAAATTGAAGGGATAAGGCCTTTTCTCCAAAATCCCTAGGCAGAGGTCTTCTAAAAATAGGATCGAAGAGCTTCATTGTTGATTTTAGAGCTCATAGTGGAGCTCTAAGTCAACTTCAGTTTTTCTAGACATTTAGAGCAAATAGTCTTTCAAAGATCAATCTAACAAAGTGATCTTGACTTTAAATTCCTGCTTATATGGTTATTGTACA
>PISX010026805.1:0-23904 GCA_004024625.1 Mellivora capensis | reverse complement strand
GTTCTTGGAGGTTTAGAGGAAAGCAAACTGCACCCAGACCTCCCTCCCAGAGAGAAGCCCCAGTCCGTTCCCCTCTGGGTGCTGCAGAGCAGGTTCCCAGCCGCGATCTCTGGGGACACCTGTGTGTCCTGCTTGTACTCAAAACCACAAGCGGCAGCTGTCTGGGCAGCTCCAGACCCCCAGAGAGGTTCCAAGCAGGAAAGGCACACAGAGATTTTCCCGCTGGCCCGAGCTGATCAGACTTTCTGGGTCCTAGAGCTCCCGCTAGTGCCCGCGCGCCTCTCTCAGGGGAGGGGGTGGAGCGCGTCTCAGGCTCTGCTAGCACGGCGCGGCACACTCGTGGGGACTGCAAAAGTCTGTTTCTGCTCCGGGAGGGTCCCAGCCCCTGCCACACGCCAAATGCCCTTCGGAGGTCTCCTCACAGCTCAGCGACCAGGACCTGGTTTCTCTGCTGCCCTCTCTCTGGCTCAGCGCCAGGGCTGTCTGCCCTCCGTGGGGGACTTAAGCCCCTGTCCCTAACAGTTCCAAGTCCCACAATTTCACCCTACGATCTTTTCTCTTTTTGAGTGCTTTTTATCAGTCTTCAAGTTAATGCTGGTCCCCAGTCTTAGGGGACTCTTGTATTGGGGTATTACTTCCCAATGCGTCTCCTCTGGTGGCTCCCTCCCCCTTTTGTTATCTTCCGATACCAGTCCAGTGTTCCCGCTGGGCTTTACCTGCCCACTGGCGTCTTCTGCCCCCGTAGAGATCCTGACATCCCACTGGCGTCTTCTGCCCCCATAGAGATCTTGACGAGTATAATTTTGATCTCAGGCTGATTTCATGAGTGATCAGAGTTCCTTGGTAGGTATTCAGCTCACTTTAGGGGACAGGTTGAATCAGAGCATCCTCCTAGTTCCCCGCCATCTTGTCTCCCCCCTCCTCTTTCATTTCTAATTTTATTTGAGTCTTCTTCCTTTTCCTTAAATTAAGTGAAGGTCTTTTTAATTTTTTTTCTCAAAAACCAACCCTTATTTTCATTGATCTTTTATATTGTTTTCCTATTTTCCATTTTACTTATTTCTGCTCTAAGATTTATAGTTTTCTCTTTCTGCTAACTTTAGGTTTAGCTTGTTCTTATTTCTCTAGTACTTGCAGGATAAAGCTAGGTTGTATTTTGAGTTATTTCTTCTTTCTAAATGTAGACATTTATCACTATAAATGGCCCTGTTAGTACTGCTTTTGCTGTATCCTATAAGTCTTGGTATGTTGCATTTTCATCATTGTTTATCTCAAGAAATATTTTTACTTTCTATTTGGTTTTTTCTTTGCCCTATTGATTATTCAGGATTGTATTTATCTTAATTAGTTCAGAATTCTATCACAATAATAATATAGATTGAATGGATTATATACAACAGGAATTTATTTCTCACAGTTTTGGATGCTGCAAAGTCCAATATTGAGGCATCAGCAGAATCAGTGTCTGGCAAGGACCTGCTTCCTTGGTTCATAAATGGCTGTCTTCTCACTGTATTATCACATGGCAGAAGGGGCAAAGGAATGTTCTGAAGCCTCTTTTTAAAAGGACCCTAATCCAGTGGAAAAAAAGAGTCTCTTCATTAAATGGTTCTGGGAAAATTGGACAGCTATGTATAGAAGAATGAAATTTGACCATTCTCTTACACTATACATGAAGATAAACTTGAAATGGATGAAAGACCTCAATGTGAGGCAGGAATCTATCAAAGTCGTAGAGGAGGACATAGGCAGTAACTTATTTGATATCGCCCATAGCAACTTCTTTCAAGACATGTCTCCAAAGGCAAAGGAATCAAGGCTCCCTGTTATTACCACTTAAATCAAAATTACTTCAAATATAAAGGGATTAATTCCCCCAATCAAAAGTGGCAAAGTAGATGAAAAAGCAAGGCCCAAATACATGGTGTCTACAAGGGACTCACTTTAGCTTTAAGTACACATATAGACTGAAAGTGAAGAAATGGAAAAAAAAAATATCCCATGCATATGGTAACCAAGAGTGCAGGGTACTATACATATATCAGACAATTTAGACTCTAGTCAGAAATTGTCACATGACAAGAAATCATAACATAAAAACAAAAGTGTCAATTAATGAGGAATATGAAACAATTATAAATATATGTGCCCAAAACTTCAGAACAACATGTTTTCTGCCCATTTCTTGACTGGATTATTTAATTTTTGGGTACTGAGTTTTATAAACTCTTTAAATCTTTTGGATGCTGTCCCTTTATCAGGCATGTCATTTGCAAATATCTTCTCCCATTCCATGGGTTGCCTTTTAGCTTTGCTGATTGTTTTCCTATCTTTATGATGTTACAATAGTTCATTTTTACTTTTATTTCCCTTGCCTTTGGAGACATACCTAGGAAGAAGTTGCTATGGCCAAAGTCAAATAGGTTGCTGCCTGTGTTCTCCTCTAGGATTTTGACAGTTTTATGTCTCATATTTAGGTCTTTCATCCATTTTTAATTTATTTTTTTTTGAATGTTGTTAGCAAGTGATCCAGTTTTATTCTTTTGCCTATTGTTGTGAAGTTTTCCCAATACCATTTGTTGAAGAGTCTGCCTTTTTCCTTTTGGATATGATGGATACATTTGTTACCTTGATTGTGAATGGTGCAGGCTCATGCTTGTGTTCAAACTCATCAAAATGTACACATTATATATTTACATTTTTGCATGGCGGCTGGGTGGCTCAGTTGGTTAAGTGTCCAACTCTTGATTTTGGATCAGGTCATGATCTCAGGGTCATGAGAATGAATCCCATGTCTGACTCCATGCTGGACATGCATCTTGCTTAAGATTCTCTCTCTCCCTCTCCCTCTGTCCTTCCCCTCCCACACATGCTCTCCCTCTCTTTCAAAATATATATTTAATATTTTAGTATATTAAATATGCCTCAAAGAAGTTGGAAAAAGAAGAGTTGATGTTTGTATTAAGGTTCTCCAAAGAAATAAAATTAATAGAATGAATAGATAGATAGATAGATAGATAGAGAAACAGATGATTGATAGGTAGATAGATGATGGATAGATGATAGATAGATGATAGATAGATAGATAGATGATAGACTATGAGGAACTGCTCATGTAGTTATGGAAATCGAGATGTCCTATCAACTGCCATTTGTAACCTGGAGACTAAGGAAAGCTGGTAGTATAGTTCTAGTCCAATCCCAATTACTTGAGAACCAGGGGAATCAATAGTGATCGTTCTGGTCTAAGTTTAAAGGCCCAAGAGACAGGAATACCCATGTTCCCTGTCCAATGGCAGGAGATGGGTTTCCTAGTGATATCCATTTTCAGAAAGTATCCTTGTTCTTCCTTTGCATTTTTGGTCTGTTCAGAGACGTCAACAGTTTGAATGATGTCCACTTGCATTGGTGAGGTTAATTTTCCTTACACACTTTACCAATTCAAATGCTAGTCTTTACTGGAAATATCTTCAGAGATAAACTCAGAAATGATGTTGTACAAGCTACCTGGTCATCCCTTAGCCAACTCAAGTTAACATAAATTTAACCATCACAATGTTACTGTCAGGTTCTTTCTTTTATTAATGTCTGTTAATATTTGCTTTATGTATTTTAGTGATCCTATGTAGGGTACATAGATATTTATAATTGGCATGTCCCTTTGTTGGATTGATTCCTTCATCATTATGTATGTACATCTTTGTTTCATGCTACAGTCTTTTTTTTAAAGTCATTTTGTCTGATATAAGTATTACTACACCAGCCAAAAGCTAGTTTTTTTTAAGTTCAAAGTAGAGAGAATATTATTACTGACATTATGTAGATACATGAGGATTATAAACAAGTACTTTGAACAATGGTATGCTGTAAGATAGGTAAATAAAATGTATTATATCCAAACAGTGGAAGGACCTTGAAGATGATATTCTAAATTAATTAAGTCAGACACAAAAAGCCTCATATTATATGCCTCCATTTATATGAAAATGGCAGAAGAAATTTATAGAGACAGGAAATATATTAGTAATATTTAGGGCTCAGGAGGACAGTCTAAAGATGGTGATAGCTGAAGGACACTGGGTTTCTTTTCCAAATATATAAAATATTCTAAACTTGACTTTTGTAATGTTTACATATATCAGCAAATATACAGAAAATATGGGAATATACACTATAAACGGGTGAATGCATTATTTGTGAAATTTGTCTAAAAAAAAGCTGTTAAAAACATGAAACACTTATGGAAGGTAATAAAATATAGTTTTCTGAGCTCCTCTGAAACTGGATTAAGGGCATCCACATTCCAGTCTGACCCTGTGTCTTGTCGTTAGTTCTACCCCTTAGCAAAGGGAAGGGTATTTTTTGTCATCCCCTCACAAAAACTTAATTCTGCATATAAGTCATTTTTCTGGAAGAAGCCCACGGTTTGGCTGCTTCAGTTGGTTCTAAGGGTAGGCCTTTGCTTCAGGTTCATAGACATAAGCTGTCCCTTGGTATGGTGTGCCTTTCTCTTTTTCATGTTTCTCCAAGCTAGGAGTATTGGTGGCTCAAAGACCCCACCCCTTAAAATCCCTTTGTTGCTCTATGGGAATAATTGTTGCCTTGGCTAGATTGTTACATAGGGGGCAATCATCACTGAAATTGCCACAGTGGGGCATTGGCTGCCTGAAAGGGGATAAGATTCATGGGTTGAAGATGGGGTGTTCTGGGGGGTTGGGGACAGTCTGCTAGGTCCTCCTGAGTGTCAGGACTACCTTTAAGACCTTTGAGAACTTTGGATGCCTGTGGTTTTAAAGCTTCCAGAGGTGCCTCCTGTCATACAAAGTGGCAAAGTGGTTTTTATTTTGTTGAGGTTTGGAAGAGCATGCTGCAGATATGTTTAACCCATATGTATTAGATATTCCAGCTGTAATTTTTGACAATGGATCAGGACTCTGCAAAGCAGGCCTTTCTGGAGAGATTGGACCCCGTCATGTCATCAGTTCTGTCGTGGGACATCCTAAATTCAACAGGCCATTATCAGAAGCCACTAAAAAAAAGTACCTTGTGGGAGAAAAAGCCCTATATAAATATGAGGCCTTGCATTTGCACTATCCCATTGAGCGTGGACTGGTAACAGGATGGGATGATATGGAAAAACTCTGGAAGTATCTTTTTGAGTGGGAGCTAGGAGTAAAACCCTGTCAACAACCTGTGCTCATGACTGAGCCTTCCTTGAACCCAAGGGAGACACGAGAGAAGATGACAGAAGTGATGTTTGAGACCTTCAATGTGCCTGCTTTCTACCTGTCCAATCATGCAGTGGTAGCTTTATATGCCTCTGCTTCAGTCACAGGATTAGTGGTGGACAGTGGAGATGGGGTCACTTGCACTGTCCCTATCTTTGAGGGTTACTCCCTGCCTCATGCTGTCACTAAGCTCTACGTGGCAGGAAGGGACATCACAGAGCACCTCACTCGGCTCCTCCTTGATAGTGGAAGTAGTTTCTCTTGTATACTCAATAAAGCCTTAGTGGGTGACATCAAAGAGAAGCTGTGCTATGTGGCTTTGGAACCAGAGAAAGAGCTATGTAAGAGGCCAGAAGAGGTTCTGAGAGAATACAGACTTCCAGATGGGAATGTTATCTACATTGGAGACCAGCTACATCAGGTGCCTGAAATTCTTTTTGCACCTGACCAGCTGGGTATCCACAACCCAGGACTATCCAAAATGGTGTCCAGCAGCATCATGAAGTGTGACACTGACATCCAAAAGAATCTTTTTGCAGAAATTGTGCTGTCTGGGGGTACAACTCTTTTCCCTGGGCTTGAGGAGAGACTTATGAAAGAACTGGAACAGCTGGCTTCCCTGGGAACTCCCATAAAGATCACGGCTTCTCCTGATAGATGTTTCTCTGCATGGATAGGTGCATCCATCGTTACCTCTCTGAGCAGTTTCAAGCAGATGTGGATCACTTCTGCTGATTTCATGGAATTTGGGGCATATGTCGTTCAGAGAAGATGCTTTTAGGGAATCCAGAGCACAAGGAATGGCTTAAAGTGTCAGATCACTGCTTGAAGTGTCAGATCTTGTGGAAGGAGACATCTTTCCTTGGACTTTGACATGGTGTTTGATAAAATTGATATGCCATTTTTGTTTCAGTTCATTTTTGGTGTCAGCAGAGTAATTTCTGATCCAGGTAATGAATCATTTTAAATGGTTCTATTCTAACTTTTCTGTCTTATGGATATTGTTAGTTGTTTTCTCCAGAGAAATCCTTTGTTTATTTGTTGAGGTTGTGTCTACATACGGAGTTTATAGTTAAAGCAGGTCCTTGAGCCTCATGTCCAGAAGCTTGACTCAGTAGGATCCCTGGGCCTTCATTTTAATCAAGTATCTTGGATATTTTTGACAGATATAGTGCTAAGGTAAGAAAAAAATCACCAAAGAAAGTGGGAGAAGTGGAGGGGAATTAAGTAAAAAAAAAATGCTACCCTGCTATTAGGGCTCAACAGAACCTTTCACTCAATTGATTCTTTATTAGCAAAATAGAGCTCTCTGCTGTTTTCAGAGGTTAGGCAGCTAAACAGGATGAAGCTGTTTTTCTTGGCAAGGTGGAAAAATGTTAACAGAAATCACTACTTGATTAACATTCTCTAAGCTAAAGGCCCTTATTCCCAGCTGGAGGATTATGAATCAAGACCTCTACATTTTGATTATTTGTAATTTTAAGGATATTTATAGCCTCATTTAGAGATAAAATAATGGAAATATTTAATGGTAATCAAAAAATAAAATTTTAAATAAATTATGGCTACATGACTTTTTCTTTTCTTTTTTAATTTTTATTAACATATAATGTAGTATTTGTTTCAGGGATACAGGTCTGTGACTCAGTCTTAGAGAATTCACAGCACTCACTATAGCACATACCCTCTCCAATGTCTATCCCACAGCCACCCCATCCCTCCTATCCCCCTCCCCTCCAGCAACCCTCAGTTTGTTTCCTGAGATGAAGAGTCACTTATGGTTTGTCTCCCTCCCTGGTCCCATCTTGTTTCATTTTTCCATCCTTTGCCCCCACAACCCTCCAACCTGCCTCTCAAATTCTTCATATCAGAGAAATCATATGATAATTGTCATTCTCTGATTGACTTTTATCACTAAGAAATGAGCAATACCCTCTGGAATCATACACTTCATTGCAAATGGCAAGATATTGTGTTTTTTTGATGCCTTCATAGTATTTCATTGTATATACACAACATCTTCTTTATAAAAATCATCTGTTGAAGGACATCTAGGCTTTTTACATAGTTTGGCTTTTGTGAACATTGCTGCTATAAACATTCGGGTGCATGTGCTCATTCGGATCACTACATTTGTATCTTTAGGGTAAATACCCAGTAGTGTGATTTCTGGGTCATACTAGCTCTATTTTCAACTTTTTGAGAAACCTCCATACTCTTTTCCAGAGTGTCTGTATCAGCTTGCATTCCCACCAACGGTGTAGGAGGGTTCCCCTTTCTCTGCATCTTCACCAGCACCTGTCATTTCACGACTGGTTAATTTTAGTCATTCTGATTGGTGTGAAGTGCTATCTCGTGGTGGTTTTGATTTGTATTTCCCTGATGCTGAGTGATGTTGAACACTTTTTCTTGGGTCTCCTGGCCATTTGGATGTCTTCTTGGCAGAAATATCTGTTCATGTCCTCTGCCCATTTCTTGATTGGATTATTTGTTCTCTGGGTGTTGAGTTTGATAAGTTCTTTATAGATTTTGGATACTAGCCCTTTATCCATCATATCATTTGCAAATATCTTCTCCCTTTCTGTTGCTTGTCTTTTTGTTTTGTTGACTGTTTCCTTTGCTGTGCAAAAGCTTTTTATCTTGATGAAGTCCCAATAGTTCATTTTGCCCTTGATTCCCTTGCCTTTGGTGATGTTTCTAGAAAGAATTTGCTGTGGCTGAGGTCGAAGAGGTCACTGTTGGTGTTCTCCTCAAGGATTTTGATGGATTCCTGGGTCACATTGAGGTCTTTCATCCATTTTGAGTCTATTTTTCTGTGTAATGTAATGAAATGGTCCAGTTTCATTCTTCGCCATGTGACTGCCAATTTTCCAACATCATTTGTTGAAGAGACTGTCTTTATTCCATTGGACATTCTTTTCTGCTCTGTCAAAGATTGCTTGACCATAGAGTTGAGGGTCCATTTCTGGGCTTTCAGTTCTGTTCCTTTGACCTATGTGTCTTTTTGTGCCAATACCATACCGTCTTAATGATTACAGTTTTGTAATAGAGCTTGAAATCTTGAATTGTGATGCCACCAACTTTGGTTTTATTTTTCAACAGTCCTCTGGCTACTGGGGGCTTTTCTGGTTCCATATAAATTTTAGGATTATTTGTTCAATTTCTTTGAAAAAAGTTGATGGTGTTTTGATAGGGATTGCATTAAATGTGTAGATTGCTCTAAATAGCATAGACATTTTCACAGTATATATTCTTCCAGTCCATGAGCATGGAACGTTTTTTCCATTTCTTTGTGTCTTTCTCAATTTCTTTCATGAGTACATTATAGTTTTCTGAGTAGAGATTCTTTGCCTCTTTGGTTAGGTTTGTACCCAGATATCTTATGGTTTTGGGTGCAATTGTAAATGGCATCAACTCCTTAATTTCTCTTTCTTTTGTCTTGTTGTTGGTGTATAGAAATACAACTGATTTCTATGCATTGATTTTACATCCTGACATAATACTGAATTCCTGTATGAGTTCTAGCAGTTTTGGAGAGGAGTCTTTGGGGTTTTCCACATAAAGTATCATATCATCTGCAAAGAATGAGAGTTTGACTTCTTCTTTGCTGATTCAGATGCCTTTTATTTCTTTTTGTTGTCTGATTGCTGAGGCTAGGACTTCTAAGACTGTGTTGACTAGCAGTGGTGATAGTGGACAGCCCTGTTTTTTTCCTAACCTTAGGTGAAAGCTCTCAGTTTTTCCCCATTATGAATGAAATTTGCTGTGGGTTTTTTATAGATGGCTCTTATGATATTGAGGTATGTACCCTCTTTCCTTACTCTGAAGAGTTTTGATCAAGAAAGGATACTGTCCTTTGTCAAATGCTTTTTCAGCATCTTTTGAGAGTATCCTATGGTTCTTGTTCTTTCTTTTATTAATGTGTTGTATCACATTGATTGATTTGCTGATGTTGAACCAACCTTGCAGCCCAGGAACAAATTCCACTATTCAGTGTGAATAATCCTTTTAATGTACTGTTGGATCCTATTTGCTAGTATTTTAGTGAGAATTTTTGCATTGATGTTCTTCATGGATATTGGTCTGTAATTCTCCTTTTTGATGGGGTCTTTTTCTGGTTTTGGGATAAAAGTAATGCTGACCTCATAAGATGAGCTTGGAAGTTTTTCTTCCATTTCTCTTTTATGGAAGAGTTTCAGAAGAATAGATATTAATATTTCTTTAAATGTTTGGTAGAATTCCCCTGGGAAGCAGTCTGGCCCTGGGCTCTTGTTTGTTGGGAGATTTGTGATTGCTGCCTCAATCACCTTACTGATTATGTGTCTGTTTAGGTTTTCATTTTCTTCCTGGTTCAGTTTTGGTAGTTTATAGGTCTTTAGGAATGCATCCATTTCTTCCAGATTGTCAAATTTGCTGGAGTATAATTGCTCATAATATGTTCTTATAATTGTTTTTATCTCATTGATGTTTGTTGTGATCTCTCCTCTTTAATTCATGGTTTTATTAATTTGGTTCCTCTCTCTCTCTCTTTCTCTCTCTCTCTTTTTGGGTACATCTGGCCAGGGGTTTATCAATCTTATTAATTCTTTCGAAGAATAAGCTCCTAGTTTCCTTGATCTGTTCTACTGTTCTTTTGATTTCTATTTCATTGACTTCTGCTCTGATCTTTATTACTTCTCATCTCCTACTGGGTTTAGGCTTTCTTTGATGTTCTTTCTCCAGCTTCTTTAGGTGTAGGGTTAGGCTGTGTATTTGAGACTTTTGTTTCTTGAGAAAAGCTTGTATTGCTATATGCTTTCCTCTCAAGACCACCTTTGATGCATCCCAAACATTTTGAACAGCTGTGTTTTTCATTTGTTTCTGTGAATTTTTTAAATTGTTTAGTTTCCTAGTTGGCTCATGCATTCCATAGTAGGATGCTCCTTAGCCTCCATCTACTTGAGTTTTTCCAACTTTCCTCTTGTGTTTGAGTCCTAGCTTCAGAGCATTGTGGTCTGAAAATATGCAGGGAATGATCCCAGTCTTTTGGTACTGGTTGAGACCTGATTTGTGACCCAGGATGTGATCTATTCTGGAGAATGTTCCATGTGCACTAGAGAAGAATGTGTATTCTGTTGCTTTGGGATGGAATGTTGTGAGTGTATCTGTGATGTCCATCTGTTACAGTGTGTCTTTTAAAACCATTGTTTCCTTATGGATCTTTTGCTTCAGTGATCTGTCAGTTTCAGTGGGGGGAGGGTGTTAAAGTTCCCTACTATTATTGGATTATTGTCAATGTGTTTCTTTGATTTTGTTATTAATTGATTTATAAAATTGGCTGCTCTCATATAAGAGGCATAGATATTTGAAATTGTTAGATCTTCTTGTTGGGCAGATCCTTTAAGTATGATATAGTGTTCTTCATCTCTTAACATGATCTTTGGCTTAAAATTTAATTGATCTGATATAAGGATTGCCACCCCAGCTTTATTTTGATGTCCATTAGCATGGTAAATTGTTTTCCACTCCCTCACTTTAAATCTGGAGGTATCTTTGGGTCTAAAATGAGTTTCTTGCAGACAGCATATCGATGGGTCTTTTTTTTTTAAGACTTTATTTACTTATTTGTCAGAGAGAGAGCGAGCACAGGCAGACACAGTGGCAGGTAGAGGCAGAGGGAGAAGCAGGCTCCCTGCCGAGCAAGGAGCCCAATGTGGGACTCGATCCCAGGACGCTGGGATCATGACCTGAGCCGAAGGCAGCCGCTTAACCAACTGAGCCACCCAAGCGTCCCAATGGGTCTTTTTTTTTTTTTTAATCCATTCTTATATCCTATTTCTTTTGACTGGGGCATTTAGCCCATTTACATTCAGGGTAACTATTTAAAGATATGAATTTAGTGCCATTGTATTGTTTGTAAGGTGACTGTTACTGTATAATGTCTCTGTTCCTTTCTGCTCTGTTACTTTTAGGCTCTCACTTTGCTTAGAGGACCCCTTTCAATATTTCCTATAAGGCTGGTTTGGTGTTTGCCAATTTTAGTTTCTGTTTGTCCTGGAAGCTTTTTATCTCTCCTGTTTTCAATGACAGCCTAGCTGGATATAGTATTCTTGGCTGCATATTTTTGTCGTTTAGTGCTCTGAATATATCATGCCAGTGCTTTCTTGCCTTCCAGTTCTCTGTGAATAGGTCTTCCAGCAATCCAATATTTCTACTGTTGGATGGCCCAGTACCCAGATCTTTTGTCCTGAGCTGCTTTCAGGATTTTCTCTTGTCTCTGAGAATTGTATGCTTTATTATTAGATGATGGGTTGTAGACATATTTTTATTGATTTTGAGGGGGTTTCTCTTTGACTCCTGGATTTTGATGCTTGTTTTCTTCCCCAAATTAGGGAAGTTCTCTGCTATAATTATCTCCAATATACCTTCTGCCTCTCTCTCTCTTCTTCTGGGATCCCACTTATTCTAATATTGATTCATCTTATCGTATCACTTATCTCTTTACTTCTACCCTCGTGGTCCAGTAGTTTTTTTCTCTCTCTTTTTCTCAGCTTCTTTATTCTCCATCATTTGGTCTTCTATATATTTAATTCTCTCTTATGCTTCATTTATCCTAGCAGTAAAAGCTTTCATTTTTAATTGCACCTCATTAATACTTTGTTTTAATTTCAACTTGGTTAGATTTTATTTCATTTATTTATCCAGAAAGGAATTCTCTAGTATCTTATATGTTTTTTCAAGCCTGGCTATCATCTTTATAATTGTCATTATGAGCTCTAGTTCTGACATATTACTAATGTCCATATTGATTAGGTACATAGTCATTGGTACTGCCTCTTGTTCTTTTTTTGTTTTTGAGGTGAGTTTTTCAGTCTTGTCATTTTACCCAGAGAATAGCAGATGAATGAGAGAACAAAATATTAATGGGGTATCAATGACCCCAGAAAAATATACACTAACTAAATCAAAAGATACCCAAAACTGGAGGGAGAAGAATATATACATATAAGAATGGTGAATAGAACAGAGCCATACACTTTATTTTGGGTGTATTTTGGTCTCTTAGAAGAAACTGCCTCCTATAATTGTAAAGAAAGAAAAACTTACATATAGAAAAATTAGAACAAACATGATGAAGGGATAGAATATGACTGTAAGAGTAAAATTTAAAAAGATTTTAAAAAGGAACTGATAAGATAAGAAGTTGCTTGGAAAAAGGAAAAAAGAAGAAGAGACTGATCAGGCTGGAGACTAGAACAACGCCATATGCTAGATTTACGGTATGTTTTGGTCTGTTAGAAGAAACTCTATCTCAAAATTTTAAAAGAAAAAATATGTATGTGTACAAAAAACAAGGTTAAATAGAATGAAGAGATAGAATATGACTATAACAATGAAAATTTTTAAAAGGATCTTTAAAAAGGCATTGATAAGAAAAAATAGTTAAAATATGTTAAAATAGGATGGAGGAAAATTAACAAATAGAATAAGAAAAAATTAAAAAATGTTTTGAAAGACTAAGGAATCATGGGAAAAAAGCCATGAATTCTATGTGTTGTATTTCCCTAGCTCTGGAGTTTTGCAGTTCTCACTGATGAATGATCTTGATCTCGGCTGGATGTTCTTACTGATCTTCTTGGGGAGGGGTCTGTTGCAGTGATTCTCAAATCAAAGGTGATTCTCAAACCTGAGGCAGAATTGAGAGGCCCTTTCCAGGGGCCAGGCTAGGTAATCTGCTCGGTTTTGCTTTCTGTACCTTTTGTTCCCTGAATGCTTTCCATACAGCTTTGAAGGACAAGAATGAAGATGGTAGCCTCCCAGTCTCCAGTCCCAGAGGAGTCAATGGCTTGAAGTCCCCCTCTTCAGTGAGTTCCCAGAGAAAAGCTATCAATCATGCATGTCTCCTTGGTCTCTGACTGTGCTCTGAGTTCATCTGGCCTATGGCCAAGCATTTTTATCTCTGGATCATGGCCCCATTTGGAGTCTCCAAACCCAGCAGATTCCTGTAGCATGCTCCCACACTGCTCCTCCTGCTGGAGGGGGAGTCTCCCAGGATCTGCCACTTGTGGGGGTCCCTACTTAAAGAGCAGTGGCCCAACTGTGCCAGGGATCACAGTTTATGGTAACCCCAAGCTGAGAACACACTCATCTGTTCTGTCTGGCAGCCAGCTTCCCCACTCCTATACCTAGCGTCTCTGCCACACTCAGGCACCCCTGGTCTTTCGGTGACCCCAAGGGACCCTTGAAACTGATCATGCTCATCAAGAGAAATTTTTTAAATAATAAAGTTGACATTTTTCTGTACAATGTTTTATAGATTCAATAAATTTCATTAATAATCCCACTGAAGTTGTAAGATAGCTACAATATTCTAATATTTATATTTAAGATTAAAGAACCAAGAATATCTAAGTCCAGAAATAAAACCAGGTAAGGAAATTTGATATAAGATATTAAGAGTTATTGTAATTATGACCGTGATGTAATAATTCAACAATATGCAAATATATATGATAGTAAACTGAATCCATAAACAAATACAGACATACTTAAAACCTGATAGTATTGAGTTGTAGATGATGTGATTGTTGAGTAGTTAACTTTATGGAAGGACAATTAAAAATATGTATGTCACAGCATAAACAGAGACTGACAGAAATAAAATGGAATGGAGAAGGATAGGGCGTGGAGAGGGAGAGGGAAGGGACCAAAATAAGGTGGGAAGGGAGAAGAGGGGGAAAGCCATGAGAATAGGGACAGAGAGGGGACAGAAAAATAAAGGGGTGTACAGAGGGAAGACAAGGGGAGGGGTAAGTGAGAGGGTGAGAGAAATTATAAAAGAATCAAGAACTGAATGTAGAAAATAATATTTAGATTTTTAGATACAGAGGATGTCTCTTTTTGAGACTAGAATTGTTTTTATCACTCTTCAAGATGAAATGATTCTTCATGTGGAAAACCCAAAAGACTCCACCCCTAAAGTGCTAGAACTCACACAGCAATTCAGCAATGTGGCAGGATACAAAATAATGCACAGGAATCAGTTGCATTTCTATACACCAACAATGAGATAGAAAAAGAAGAAGAAACCAAGGAATTGATCCCATTTTCAATTGCACCAAAAACCATAAGATACCTAAGAATAAACTTAACTGAAGAGTCAAAGGTATAATACTAAACAGACTGTAAAGTATATATTAAAACTTTGTAATATGACACCTGATGGGTATCTAATTTTTGTTTTCTATATTGATTTTCTGTACTGTTATATGTGGTTCATCACTGGAGTTTAACTTTTACAAGCTGTTGTCAGTTATTACTGTGGATATTTTTGAGATGAATCCCCAAGGGATGTTTATCAGTCTGTAAGCAGCTGGTCACAAGTTGTTGAAAGATGACTTGCAAAGGGGTGGGACAAAGACCTTGAAAATGACACTTCTTTGCAGACAAACAATACTTAGACATATTTGTGGAAATGTAAGCATTCCTAAAAATAAATGGGAGGAGAAAATTGTTAAAAATCTAGACTTTTCATGACAGGAAAGTCTTTTAAATTTAGTGTGATGTTACATATTATATAACAAATTTAGCATTTTGAAAATGCCAAATGAAAATTTAGAATTTTGCTAAATTATTTTCTTGCAGTATGACATTTAATTAAACAATACTGTAAGTTAGCTATTCTTATTATTTTTATTTCCTAGGTGACAATGTTTGTCTAAGACCATGCACTTAGTTAATGACACTTCTAGACTCAAACTCTGAGTCTTCTTCTAGAGGTTTAACTTCTAAGTCTATTGTCTTTAAAGACACATTTTGTTTCATTTGGCACATATAGAAAAAAAATAAACAATTTAGAACAAAATGCTTAAAACAAAGTCTAGACACATGTCCCTACAAGTATCACCATAAAATGTGCAACAGACCCAGATTATCCAAGCTAGGCTTGCAAAGATACAGTTTCATGAACCATATTAATTATAAATAACTATGAGTTATTAAATAAATGTAATAAACTAATTGTAAAAATATATAGCAATTATAAAAATGACTCCATGTTTTCACCCATCAGTGTATTCCAGTCTTTTACAATATGACTTATAAGCTCCTCCTGTCAAGAGTTGATGTCTGCATTTCTTTGTATCTGGGCCATTCTTGTAACTAACTTGTTCTAACCTAAATAAAGAGGTAAATTGAGGCAATTTCAAACTTGTAAAAATGATGAATTTACTTGGAATTAGAAAAGAAATTGCAAATGGGAACATGCAAACTCTGTAGCAAGCTACAGGTGACTCGATAAAGGGTTCAGGGTACACTATATTTATGGGTTTGGAATGTAAAGATGGAAAAGTTCAGTTAGTCTGCTAAAGTAAAAAAAAAAATGGAGACAATATTTGAAAATTTCCCAAGCAGACAAAACCAGTCCAGTCAATTAAATTTATTTTTTGAGACCCCATGACCTGGGTTATTTTTTGTTCATGCCTCTGGAAACCACAAGGAAAACTGCCCAAGGTTGATATGAGGGAAATCCTGACCAACTCCCATTTAAGAAAATTCCATTATATTGTAAATTAAGCATTTATAGGGCATCAGTCTCTTCAGTTTTATTTTCCTGAGAGCATATGCCTGAGGTTTTCTATTTTATATCCTGCAGTTTCATTCTAAATTGAAATTCTTTCACACTTGTGACAAGGACTCTCTCTTTGATCAAACTCTTGTCAGCCTTCTGAGTCCAACTCAGGACCCATCATTGTGCATGTCTACAAGTCCAGTTTTAACAGGATTTGCATCAAGTAGGTCTAGCCAGAATATTCTTATTTCAATATCTAATTACTTTCTTCTTCCCGCTCCTTCTGGTCACCCTGGGATACTTCAGTAAGAATCCTGTTTTATGAGGTTAGTAAAAATTACCTTACCCTCATAGTAACTTTTTGGCCATTGATCCCCTTCCCACAACTCCACTCCTTGGCTATAAATTCCCACTTTTCCTTGTTGTATTCAAATTTAAGCCCATTCTCTCTCCCCTACTGCAAAAGCACATTTCATTAGTCACTATACCTATTACAATAGTCCTGAATAAAGTCATCCTTGCTATTTAACAGTGTCATGAATAATTTTTTAAAAGATTTTATTTATTTATTTGACAGAGAGAGATCACAAGTAGGCGGAGAGGCAGGCAGACAGAGAGGAGGAAACAGGCTCCCTGCTGAGAAGAAAGCCTGATGCAGGGCTCCCTCCCAGGACCCTGGGATCATGACCTGAGCCAAAGGCAGAGGCTTTAACCCACTGAGCCACCCAGGGGTCCCATCATGAATAATTTTTATTTTACATTTGATTTGACCAACAGATAGAGCAGAAGTAAAACTGCCAATTCTAATCCTAGATCTTGAGAGGCTTTATGCACTGTCACTTCCATTAAAAAAATGTATTACCATCATGGTAACAAGTCCTGCCTAGCCTACTGGTAGTACATGAGAGACACATGCAGAGGACCTGAATGGTCCCAGCTGAGTTCATTTTCAATTAGCAGAACCACCCAGATAACTCAAAAATTTTAGAACAAAAGTAAATGTTTACTGTTGTTTGTAACTAAGAATTTTAAACTTGTTTTCATATGAAATTATTGTGCCAAAAATAACTGATGCATTTAGCAAGGAAAAAAAATGTGAGCTGTTACTAGAATCTGATCTATATCTTTTGGAGTTTGTGACATGAAATAGTTCTAATAAACTATATGCAAGTCTGTTTATAGACTGTGGGGTTAGTCATTCTCATAAGCCCTTTCACCATATTTGTATGTTCCCCATATAAAATAATTTCATATATAATGAGTGAAGGATTTTTTTTGTATCTGCTATGTTTATCTTTAACATAAAAGAGTATTTTTAACAAAATTGTATTCAGCATTCTTATCATAGTACTAAGCTTATTTTATTTCTCCCTTTTTGTGTGGAAATTCATCATTTGGACAATGATCCTATATCTTCATTTTTTTCCATCCACTTTCCTATATAAAAGTACCCACAGCTACAAATTTTTAACAATCCTCTGAGTTACTTTCACTTAGAATTAAAAATTGCATATTGTAGTTACAATTAAATTGTTTTCTTTGTTTGATTTTGAACTGATAGATATTTTTCATGAACCTGCATAACATAATTCACTTTCATATTTAATGGTTATACTGTTTTCAGTTGCATTGATATACCATAGTTTACTTAAATATTTACTATTAAACATTTACTTTGTCATAGCTATTGTCTGCACAGCAATTCTCCCCACACAACCCTAACATATCCCTAAATTCAAGGAAAAAGTCATCAGAACTTGATGAACTTCACTTGAAATGCAGCTATAGCCTCAGTTTTGGATAGATAATAAAAGAAAATTATAATTTATCTGTCACCTATTATCTAGCTTTATTTCTTAAATGCCTGTAGATTTTTTCCTGGGTTTTTACTTCTGTTTCTCACATTGTTAATAACAGCTGAAGTCCATTTTTCTTCTTTTCTATGTGGGAATTTATGAATTGGACATTGATCCTATTTCCATAGAAATATTTTCATTCATTTCATATTTTCATTCATTTTCCTCTCCAAAAGTCCCCACTTTCTATGATCTAAATAATCCCTTGTGAGTACCATTCCCTTGAAACTCAGGGAGTTAGTTCTATTAGTTCAAATACAAATATGAAATTACTTCATTTTTTATGAATATAAAATACTTATGTATTGTGTATGTATGATTATTTACATAGATAATTAAAAAAAAACAATCCACCAAATATCATTAGTTTTATTTGCATAATGGTAGTACTAATAATTGTTATTTAATCCTGGGAATAATGTCACCAGGATGGTGGAAAGACAAGCCCCAATATGTTTTTCCCCCAAGAAACCATGGACTTAACAACAATATTGGCAAATCACCTTTATTAAAAGTCTAGAAACCAGGAAATAGAGTACAACATTCCATGCAAGTGCCAAGCCTAGAAGAACAAGATCAAAGCAAATAAGTTTATTGCATTTACTTGCTAGAGCCATTCCTTCTAGCCAGTAAAGCACCATAGGATGGGGGAAAACCTTCCAACTCATGACTCATTCTTAAAGAGGGAGAGAGGAAAGTAAAACATGTATTTAAAAGTTTGGCTTTTGGGTGGATCTTCCAGAGAAACTAGTTTCTGTCTCACCTAACTTGGAGGATGGACAGAAAGAGACATTCTTTAGATGCCTATGAGCTACTGAAAAGAAAGAAGAATCCAGCAATTTTCTGCATGAGCAGAAAGATTGCCTTACCACAGAAAGTAACCAGGAGGCAAAAGATATTTGGGTTCTTAAAAAAGAAATAAAGACAAATACTTTAACTTGAAGACTGTGTGTACAAGCCTACAAAGGAAACATACCCAGAAAAGGTTTGAGAACCCCCCAGAATCTCTAGCTTAGCTGATTGGTGAAATTTTTCCCTGGTATGAAGCCAGTCATTAATAACTGGCAGACATTTTTTAAATGCCCAAATTTCAAGAAAATATTACAAAGCATATAAAAAGAAAAACAGAAGCAAAAAGGAACAAAATATGTAATCAGAAATCTATTTAAAACACATGGAAATCTAGTAGCCTGATAAAGAATTCAAAATAACCACATCAAATATACTCAATCAGTAAAAAAAGAATATAACTAAACAAAATAAGGAATTCAATGAATGAGTAAAATTATTATTGAGATTATCAACAAAGTGATAAAGAATATTAAGGAGAAACAGATATAAATTCTGGAGCTGAAGAATGTAATAACAGAATTGAAAAACTCACCAGAGGGTTGCAGTAGCAGATGTGATCAAACAGAAGAAAAGATTATCAAAATTAATATATCATTTAAAATTACTGAGGCAAATGGACATCACAGATACATTCAGAACATTCCATCACAAAGCAACAGAATACACATTCTTCTATAGTGCACATGGAACATTCTCCAGACTAGATCACATCCTGGGTCCTAAATCAGGTCTCAACTGGTATCAAAAGTTTGGGATCATTCCCTGCATATTTTGAGACCACAATGCTCTGAAGCTAGAACTCAATCACAAGAGGACATTTGGAAAGAACCAAAATACATGGAGACTAAACAGCATCCTTCTAAAGATTGAATGGGTCAACCAGGAAATTAAAGAAGAATTAAAAAAAAATTCATGGAAACAAATGATAATGAAAACCCAATGGTTCAAAATCTGTGGGACACAGCAAAGGCAGGCCTGAGAGGAAAATATATAGTGATACAAGCCTTTCTCAAGAAATAAGAAAGGTCTCAAATACACAACCTAACCCTACACATAAAGGAGCTGGAGAAAGAACAACAAAGAAAGCCTAAACCCAGCAAGAGAAGAGAAATCATAAAGATCAGAGCAGAAATCAATGAAATAGAAACAAAAAAAATAGAACAATCAAAGAAACTAGGAGGTGGTTCTGTGAAAGAATGAATAAGATTGATAAACCCCTGGCCAGACTTATCAAAAAGAGAAGAGAAAGGACCCAAATAAATAAAATCATGAATGGAAGAGGAGAGATCACAACCAACACCAAAGAAATACAAACAATTATAAGAACATATTACGAGCAACTCTACCAAACAAATTTGACAATCTGGAAATGGATGCATTCCTAGAGAAATATAAACTACCACAACTGAACCAGGAAGAAAAAGAAAACATGAACAAACCCATAACCAGTAAGGAGATTGAAACAGTTATCAAAAATCTCCAAACAAACAAAAGCCCAGGGTAAGACGAATTCCCAGGGGAATTCTACCAAACATTTAAAGAAGAATTAATTCTTTTTTTTTCAAAGTTTTTTTTTTTTAAGATTTTACTTATTTATTTGTCAGAGAGAGAGGGAGAGAGAGTGAGTGAGCACAGGCAGACAGAGTGGCAGGCAGAGGCAGAGGGAGAAGCAGGCTCTCCGCCGAGCAAGGAGCCCTATGCGGGACTCGATCCCAGGACGCTGGGATCATGACCTGAGCCGAAGGCAGCTGCTTAACCAACTGAGCCACCCAGGCGTCGCGAAGAATTAATTCTTATGCTCCTGAAACCATTACAAAAAATAGAAATGGCAGGAAAACTTCCAAACTCGTTTAATGAGGCCAGTATCACCTTGATCCCAAAACCAGACAAGGGTCCCATTAAAAAAGAGAATGACAGACCAATATCCTTGACGAACACATATGCAAAAATTCACACCAAAATACTAGCCAATAGGATCCAGCAGTACATTAAAAGGATTACTCACCACGAACAAGTGGGATTTATTCCAGGGCTGCAAGGTTGGTTCAACATCTGCAAATCAATCAATGTGATACAACACATTAATAAAAGAAAGCACAAGAGCCATATGATACTCTCAATAGATGCTGAAAAAGCATTTGACAAAGTACAGCATCCCTTCCTGATCAAAACTCTTCAAAGTGTAGGGATAGAGGGCACATATCTCAATATTATCAAAGCCATCTATGAAAAACCCACCGCAAATATTATCCTCAATGGAGAAAAACTGAGAGCTTTTCCGCTAAGGTCAGGAACATGGCAGGAATGTTTATTAGCACCACTGCTATTCAACATAGTACTGTAAGTCCTAGCCTCAGCAATCAGACAACAAAAAGAAATTAAAGTCATCCAAATCGGCAAAGAATGAGTCAAACTCTCACTCTTTGCAGATAATATGATACTATATGTGGAAAACCCAAAAGACTCCACTTCAAATCTGCTAGAACTTGTATAGGAATTCAGTAAAGTGTCAGATTATAAAATCAATGCACAGAAATCAGTTGCATTTCTTTACACCAACAACAAGACAGAAGAAAGAGAAATTGAGGAGTCAATCCCATTTACAATTGCACCCCAAACCATAAGATACCTAGGAATAAACCTAAGCAAAGAGGAAAATACTCCGTACTCAGAGCACTTTAAAGTACTCATGAAATAAATTGAGGAAGACACAAAGAAATGGAAATATATTCCATGCTCATGGATTGGAAGAACAAATATTGTGAAAATGTCTATGCTACCTAAAGCAATCTACACATTTAATGCAGTCCTTATCAAAATCCCATCCATTATTTTCAAAGCAATGGAACAAATAATCCTCAAATTTATATGGAACCAGAAAAGACCTCGAATAGCCAAAGGAATATTGAAAAAGAAAGCCAAAGTTGGTGGCATCACAATTCCAGACTTAAAGCTCTATTACAAAGCTGTCATCCTCAAGACAGTATGGTAGTGGCACAAAAACAGACACATAGATCAATGGAACAGAATAGAGAGCCCCGAAATAAACCCTCAACCTATTGTCAACTCATCTTCGACAAAGCAGGAAAGAATGTCCAGTGGAAAAAAGACAGCCTCTTCAACAAATGGTGTTGGGAAAATTGGACAGCCACACGCAGAAAAATGAAATTGGACCATTTCCTTACACCACACACGAAAATAGGCTCAAAATGAATAAAGGACCTCAGTGTGAGAAAGGAATCCATCAAATCCTTGAGGAGAACACAGGCAGCAACCTCTTCGACCTCAGCCACAGCAAATTCTTCCTAGGAACATGGTCAAAGGCAAGGGAAGCAAGCACAAAAATGAACTATTAGGACTTCATCAAGATCAAAAGCTTTTGCACAGCAAAGGAAACAGTTAACAAAGCCAGAAGACAACTGACAGAATGGGACAAGATATTTGCAAACGACATATCAGATAAAGGGCTAGTATCCAAAATCTACAAAGAGCTTATCAAACTCAACACCCAAAGAACAAATAATCCATCAAGAAATGGGCAGAGGACGTAACCAGACATTTCTGCAAAGAAGACATCCAGATGGCCAACAGACACATGAAAAAGTGCTCCACATCACTCGGCATCAGGGAAATACAAATCAAAACCACAATGAGATACCACCTCACACCAGTCAGAATGGCTAAAATTAACAAGTCAGGAAATGGCATGCTGGCGAGGATGTGGAGAAAGGGGAATCCTCCTACACTGTTGGTGGGAATGCAAGCTGGTGCAACCACTCTGGAAAACAGCATGGAGGTTCCTCAAAAAGTTGAAAATAGAGCTACCCTATGACCCAGAAATTGCACTACTGGGTATTTACCCTAAAGATACAAAGGTAGTGATCCAAAGGGACACGTGCACCTGAATGTTTATAGCAGTAATATCCACAATAGCCAAACTATGGAAAGAACCTAGATGTCCATCAACAGATGAATGAATAAGAAGAAGTGGTGTATATATACACAATGGAATACTATGCAGCTATAAAAAGAAATGAAATCTTCCCATTTGCAAAGACGTGGATGGACCTAGAGTGTATTATGCTTAGCGAAATAAGTCAGTTGGAGAAAGACAACTTTCATATGATCTCCCTGATATGAGGAAGTAGAGATGGAATGTGGGGGGTTTGAGGCGTAGGAAACGAATAAATAAAACAAGATGGGATCGGGAGGGAGACAATCCATAAGAGACTCTTAATGTCACAAAACAAACTGAGGGGGCCCTGGGGGTGTTGGGGTTATGGACTTTGGGGAGGGTATGTGCTATTGTGGATGCCGTGAAGTGAGTAAACCTGGTGATTCACAGACCTGTACCACTGGGGCTAATAATCCATTATATGTTTATAAATAAATACATACATACATACATACATACATAAATAAAATTGCTGAGACACAAGAGTAAAACAAGAAAAAAAGAATGGAGAAAAGGGAAAATGACAGAAAAAAAAGGCTTATAGAACACAATTCAATGCACCAATATATGTATTATGGGTATCCCAGAAGGAAAAGAGAGAAAGGAAATAGAAAACCTTTATACCTCAATGAACTAAACAAACAAAAAGCTTAAAGTAAGAGCCAAATAAGAGAATAGAAAAACAGTAGAAAAAAAAAACTCAATGAAACATTGAAAAAACTCAGTGAAATTAAAAAAAAAATCCACAAAATTGACAAATCCTTAGCCAGATTAACTAAAAAAGATATAGAGAAGTTTCAAATAACTAAAATCAGAAATGAAAGAGGACACATTATACTGATACCACAGTTATAAGAAAGATTGAAATAGACAACTATGAACAATTATATGCAAATAAATTTGATAACTTCAAATTAATGGATAAATTCCAAGTGAAAGTCAACCTACTAAGACTATCAGGAAGAAATTTAAAAAACTGAAGAGAGCTATAATCAGTAAGGAGAACTGATAATCTAAAACCTCCTAACAAAGAAAATCCCAGCATACATGACTTTACTAGAGGTCTCTACAAAACTTCAAAGATGAAATAACACCAGTCCTTCTCAAACTTTTCCAAAAAATTTTCCAGTTCATTTTATAAGGCCAGCATTGCCTGGATGGCAATTCAAAGATATTATAAGATGGGAAAAATACAGATGCAATATTGCTAAAGAATATTGAACTTTTTTCCATAAAAAAATCATAAAATTTTATCAATGTAACAATGGACTGATGAGTCACTCCCAAATAGTAGAACTGGATGTAAATAAGAAGCAGCCTCTGACCCCAGAGAAGGAAAACATAGCAGCATTTACCCACTTAAATTTTAGAATTACTACAGCCATGTGATTACTATGTAGTTTCTTGCTTTCTCCCCCTCCTCTGCATTCTTCTCCTCTCCTCCTTCTCCTCTCCTCCTCCTCC
>PISX010026804.1:0-23908 GCA_004024625.1 Mellivora capensis | reverse complement strand
ATGGAGCCAGCTACCCAAGCTCCAGCCACGAAGATGGTGCATAACCTCCCATTCATGAGCACGGGGTAGCGCAGGGGCTGGCATATTGCCAGGTACCTGTCGTAGGCCATCAGGGTGTAGAGGAAGCACTGGGTGCTGCCCAGGAAGTGAAAGAAATACAGCTGAGCCACACAGCCCCCAAAGGGGATTGCCTTGCTGGCGGGAGTAAAATCCAATATTAGCCGAGGGACGATGACTGAGGAGAGCCACATGTCCAGGAATGAGAGCACGGCTAGAAGAATGTACATGGGACGAGCATGGAGCTTTGGGTCAGCCCACACGGTGAGCAGGATGAGCAGGTTCCCCAGCTGAGTCAGGACGTAAATGATGAAGAAGACCAGGAAGAGGAGGGTCCTCAGACTGGGGGGATGAGGTAAGCCCAGGAGAATGAAGTCTGTCACCACCGTGTCCAGGGATGTATTTTTGGTCTTTCCCATGTCTTTCTGTAGTCTGCTAAGATGAATGGTGAAGTCAGACAAGGGAAATACACACAAGGAAGAGGCAAGAGAATGCTTTTGTCTGATGGTTAATGCCTTAGAGTGATGAGACAAACAGAATACTGTCACAACTTTTTTTTTTTTTTAAGAACAAGCAGTGTTGTTAAAAACTATCTTGGCTTACTTGGTAAAAGGAACTGTCTAGAGGCTGATTATTTTCCTAGATGGATGGAAACTCATCTATTAGGAGATACCAAGAAGCAGAATTTGGCAGATCAAGGCACAAGGGTACACATGGATAACAGAGAAGAACCAATAATTCCAATCAAAAAGGGTGTTCACTAAAGGGGGCCAAGGTCGAGGGAGAGCAGTATGGAATACATACCCCATAACTACCACATTGACTTTTCCCTCCACTTACCAACATTGCAATGTCGCAGCCAAGGTCCCATCTCCTTACCATAGCATGTAAAAATACTCATTATATGGCCTTATTTGTCACTCTGTCAATCCCCTTTCAGTTCCTCCTTAGTGTTCAGTTCATGGGACTCCTCAGGGCTCTCACAGTGGCCTACTCCAGCTTGAGCCTATGCATGCACAACACCTTCTCTGCTCACTTCACCTGGGTAATGTGCACTTTCCCTTTAGGACTGAGTTTGGAGGTCCTCTTTTTCAAGAAGACTTTCCTGATTCCTGAAGACCATGCTTACACTTTTCAGAGCACGTATCACATTCCGTTATTATTGTCTAATTTCTTATTTGTCTCCCCCATTAGTCCTCCCATTTAACACAGCAAATGTGGTCATTATTTTCTGAATGGCCAATAGAATGGCTGTTGCCAAAACCCACTGATCGGACACAGTGTTTCTTTCACCGCTGCTTCATCTTGTTTGACCCTTGGACCCTCCTGACTGGCAAGCAACCATCTCATTCTCGTGCAGTATGGTTTGAGTTTTATTATAACAAACTTGGAGGGCCACTCATGTTTTTTTTTGCTCTGGGATATTATTCAGGTTGTTTGGCTGATTTATGTGGTCTATTGGTTTGGGATTGGATTTTTTTGGCATGGGATTACAATTTTTATTGTTTATTTTTAATGGCATTGATTAATTCAGGACTTGATATCTATCTATATATTTATCTCTCTATATCTAGCAGTTGACCATGCAGTAACTCTTTCTAAAGACCTTGAGAGAATCTGAAGTTTCTTATCCAGATGAAAAGATAGAGGGATAACATGTATTTGTTGAATAGAGTATTTGATATTTTTCTCCCCACACTCAGGTTTGAGATGGAGTCATCTGCCATTTAACCATAGTATCTTTGTAATTTAAATGACTATTTTCAGAGAGCAATTAAAATAGTAGATTAATTATAAATGATATGTAAATATTAATAGGTTTAGCACTTTAATCTCCATCAGAAAATTTTCCTGAGAGTTTTTTTTTAAAGATTTTATTTATTTGACAGAGAGAGAGTAGGCAGAGAAGCAAGCAGAGAGAGAGAGGAGGAAGAAGGCTCCCCACTGAGCAGACAGTCCGATGCTAGCCTCTATCCCAGGACCCTGGGATCATGACCTGAGCTGAAGGCAGAGGCTTTAACCCTCTGAGCCACCCAGGCGCCCCGAGAGATTTTTATCTGTTATTTTTAATTTTTATTTAAAAATTTTATTTATTTATTTTTTATTAACATATAATGTATTATTTGCTTTAGGGGTAGAGGTCTGTGATTCATCAGTCTTAATTTATTTTATTTTTTTAAAGATTTTATTTATCCATCAGAGAGAGAGAGAGCACAAGCAGGGGAAGCAGCAGGCAGAGGGAGAAGCAGACTCCTCACTAGCAGGGAGCCCCATGCAGGACTCGATCCGAATCCCAGGATCATGAACTGAGCTGAAGACAGAGGCTTAACCGACTGAGCCATCCAGGCATCCCTCAGCTTTTTTTTTAAAGTAACTTAAATTCAGGGGCGCCTGGGTGGCTCTGTCAGTTAAGCTGTTAAGGGTCTGACTCTTTTTTTTTTTTTTTTTTTTAAATTTATATATTTGACAGACAGAGATCACAAGTAGACAGAGAGGCAGGCAGAGCTTGGGGCAGGCTCCCTGCTGACCAGAAAGCCCGATGCGGGGCTCGATCCCAGGACTCTGGGATCATGACCCAAGCCCAAGGCAGAGCTTTAACCCACTGAGACACCCAGGCGCCCCAAGGGTCTGACTCTTGATTTTAGCTCAGGTCATGACCCCAGGGTCCTGAGATTGAGCCCTGTTTTGGACTCTACACTCAGTGGGGAGTCTGTTTGAGATTCTCTCCTTCCCTTTCCTCTGTGCCTCCCCCCATTCACATAAAGTAATTAGAACTAAAGTAGTGATGTATTAGATGTCATTAGGATCAAAGAACCTCTCTTTACCCTTGGGACAAGACCCAACCCAAATCTGTTTCTGGAAAGAAGGTATTTCTTCCTTTATATTCATTCACAGTTAGACGTTCTAGGAGAGCTCAAGCAGAGTAGGGGAAATGCAGAGAGTTTGGGTGGTCTTGACATGTTTTATCTACTCTCACAGGAGTACATAAATTCTCGTTCTGCCAAAGATCCCCCCCCCCCCAAAGATTTTTAAAAGACAAGCTTGCTTTTAAGGAAAGTCACTTAGTGTCTTCTGCACTGAAGAAAAGAAAGGACATGAATCAGGCTATGTTTGCACAACTACCAAAGAATCTTCTTTATGACTTCTGTGACTTTAGCACTTCCCAACTGTGCCCTATATCACTACCCTAAAAAAGAGAAAATGGAAAGAAAATTGTGTGAAGATTCTTTCGAGTCTTTTTCTCAGGCAAAATAAACTCCTTAACTTTGGAAAAAAGGAACTTAATTCCAGCAGTTTGGGAAAGAGTTAAGGAAGATGAAGAAAGAGACTAATGAAATTAACAGATGAAATGACGGAAAACCTTAAAGTTCCAAAGTTAGTTGTTGGCCTTATTTTGAATGGAGCTAATTTTTGGACTGTTTTTCCATCTGCTTGGACTCACATGGGCAGAGCTGCAAAGTCGTGGAGGAAGATGACTGCTGTCCTTGAGCTTCTGGAATACTCCAGCAGACAGACAGATGTCCTTCAGAGAGTCAGTCTAGCTTATGATAAAGGGCTCCACATCTGTTCTGGAAAGGCTTTAGAACTCTTTCAGGAGTTTTGCCCATCAAGGAAGTATTCAGAATCTGAGAGCATCTGCCTTTCAGGGCTCTTTGATGAGCGTAAATTCTATATCTCTTGAGCCATTTTTTACATTGGCTTTCATTAGCTGTTGCCTCTGGAGTTTTGGTTAAAAGGAAAAACAAAACAAAACAAAACAACCCATGCTGTTAAGAGGTACAAAGTAATATTCTAACCTCAGGGGAAATCCTGCTCTAAGATATTTTCCCTATTGAGATCTTCCCTCCCTAATTCCTCATTATGTTATTTTGAGAGAGAGCAGGAAATGTTTCTAATAGATCTCTGGTAAGGGAGCTGTGGGGAATAACCTTCTCAGTATAGTTTTGGATGACCTCCAATTTCTTAGTGGTGTTATGAAGTCTCAGCTGATCACCTCTTTCCCAAATATTCATCAGGGAACTCATGTTATCCCTTTTGGTTTCTGTCCAGATATCATCTAATCAGTGAAGTCTCTCTTGATCTCCCCACCCTGTTCCTGTTGTATTTTTCTCAATAGCAAATCTGACATACTACGTTATTTGCTTATTTGTTTATCATTTGTATTCATTCACTAGAATGTAGGCTCCATGACAAGAGAGAGTTTTGCTCGCTGTGCAATCCTCAACACTAGCACAGTGCCTGGTACATTGTAAGTTCTCAGTGAATGCTTTTATTTTTTTATTTTAATTATTTATAAAAAAAGATTTTATTTATTTATTTATTTGACAGACAGAGATCATAAGTAGGCAGAGAAGGAGGCAGAGAGAGAGAGGAAGAGCTGAGCAGAGAGCCCGATGCGGGGCTCCATCCCAGGACCCTGGGATCGTGACGTGAGCCCAAGGCAGAGGCTCTAACCCACTGAGCCACCCAGGCACCTCTTCTCAGTAAACACTTTTAAATAAATGAATAAGAGAAACAGCCACACATATTAAATACTATGGACAAAGAAAAAAGCCATGCTTTCCATTATGAACCTCAGATTTAAAGTTATCAGGAGTTGATTTTTTAAAGGAGATTGTATTTATTTGAAAGAGAGAGAGAGAAAGAGAACAAGTGGTGGGGAGGGGCAGAGGGAGAGGGGTAAGCAGACTCCCCACTGAGCAGGGAGCCGGATGCTGGGCTCAATCCCAGGATTCTGGGATCATGACCTGAGCTGAAGTCAATGCTTAACAAACTGAGCCACCCAGGCGCCCCACCAGGAGCTGATTTGATATCAAATTGATTCTCACACACATGTGCAGGTACGGGCAGCATATGCCAGTACAAATAACTTTGAGTGTTTATATATTTATTTACAAAAGTTAATGTTAATCTGAGTAATACCGAGGAACTGGGTAAATGTGAAGAAATGAAGCCTGGAGTGGGATATAAGCTTCAGGAGCCTCCACTGTAAAATGATGGGTCTGAACAGAAACTGGATGACATTAAGATTCTTTTTCATCCTAAATTAATAAGCAAGAAAATGTTTAGTGCATGTGTGTGAAGTTGCAATGCTACAATCTGGCCACAAGATGATGGTACGATCTCTATGAAAACCAAGTATTGTGTCAGCTACTTAAATAGAATAAAAAATAGAAGATTCATGAAGCAATTTCTTTAGTAAATATATTGTATGAGGGGGCATCCATTAGCTTGGGAAAACTATGTGTCAAAAGAGATAATTTTCTTTTGTGACAACTGGGAAATAGTTTGAAATAGAACTTCCTCCATCTCTTTTCCTTCCTTCTTCCTTTCGTCCTAGTTTTCTCTTCTTTCTTTTCCTTTCATGTCTTACACGTTTCCACTTGATTACATAAAAAATTACAAGTCAAACAATATAGGGATGTATAAGAAAAGGTTAATATTCTCACCACTTGTTTTTAGTTTTTATTTTTATTTTTTCCAAAGGCCATAATTCACATCCTTTTGAAAGTCTAGAATTTGGTGGGCTTTTTTTTTAGTGTAATCACAAAGCTGTGCAACTGTCACTACTATTTTCAGAACATTTCTATCACCTCAAAATGAAGCACCCCTCCCCATCTCCCCTTATCCCCATCTCCCCTTCTCCTCATCTACTCAGCTTCTCCTCCCCCTGGCTCTCTCCACAGCTGTCCCCCAGCCACCCAATCTGCTTCGTCCCTCTAGGATTGGACTATTCTATCTGGCCTTTTCCTATCCATGGAATCACAAGGTATTAGGTCAACCCTGGACGTCTGGCTCCTTTCACTTGGCATCCTGTTTTCAGGGCTCACCCAAGTGTTTGCCTGGATCAGGGCTCTGCTCCTTTGTATGGCACCATCGTTTCCCACAATGAGCCATTGAGATGAATGGAACCACTGAATGATTTTCACATGCTACTGAGTCCCCTTCCCCTTTTCCTAAAATTTTCAGCAGACTCACCACTTGCTTTTAACTTTAACCTTTGAAAGCAAAGCAACTAAAGTTGATAGTTTTCTTTGTCTTTCCATTTCTTTCTCTAGCTAGATTCATACATACGTACCGATGGACATATTCTATTTCTTTAGACTTAACAAAAATATCCGATTGCCAGTGGAAAAACTTCCCAATCTTTTCTGTATTGTCACAAATATCACCATCACCAGATCTACTTATCCACCTCCTCCCCCAGCATGTGCATAACCCACCTCTAATCACAGTCCTGTTCCATTTTCTCATGCCCTGGGAAAGAGAAACTTTTATTACGGAGAAATTGACCACTTCTGTCTTTCCTTTTCTGTTATTCTTCCCACTTGTCACCTCTGTTCTTTACACACTATTCTATTATTGTTTCGTGTTCACAGAATCTCTTGGACTAAAACTTGTGGAGACATCAGTAGAAAACGTTTCTGCAAAGACACTGCAGGCAGTTTTCAAAATAGTTTTTTTCCAGTTAAATGATGGCAACTTCCGGTCTTGGTAACGAAAGAGTCTTTTCTGGTACGTATTTTCCTGACGTGCTAATTGTCTCCGCATTACCACCACGACCTCTCCCACCGAGGCTGCTGCCCTCTTACCCCTGCTGCTACTTCACCACCACTTCTTTGTCTCTAAGGAGCTCCTCCAGCAGTGGCCGTGTCCTCCTTGAAAACAATGACAGGGCTTCGGGGAGTGCTGCCCTGGTCAGGGTCTGTGTCTTCTGGCGGGCTCCGCGGGGCAAGGCGTAGAGCAGCCCACCAGGTGACGGCGAGGGAAGCAGGTGGACTGCACACGTGCCAGACATCGGGGTCCCGCGGGCTGTGCTGGCACTGTCCCCGTGCTGCTGTCTTACCGTGTTGGAGATGGCGGGGGGAGGAGAGGTGGTTTTTCTTCATTCCTTAGTCTCTCTGATGCATCCAGTTACCTCCTCCTGATGGACCTGTGGGTGTCAGGCTCTGCCTCTGACCTGCGTGCTGTGACAGACAGGTGGCTCTGGGGCATCTTGGCTGTAGCTAAATTCAGAGGCCACCGTGGCAGGAGAAGTTGTATTTCCTGAGGTTGTGCCTGCTGTGATTTAAGACTGGGGACTTGGGGAGCAGACTGCCTGAATTTGAATATGCTTCTTTCCAGCTGCGTGGTTTTGAGCAAGTCACTTTCTCTCTCTTTGATTTAGTTTCCTCATCTATAAGATGAGAATAATAATAATAGTACCTTGCCTCATGGGTTGTTGTGAGTTATAACTATGTATGTATGTCTCTTCTCTATCTGCCTACCTATCTCTATAACATGTAACTCACAACAGTGCTGGCAGTAAAAATCTGTATTTAAGTGTTAGCTATTTCACTTCTAATCTTGAACTTTTACTAAATATTAAATGGCAGGGGTTCTGGGACTGTATCTCAGTATTTCTCTGTTCTCTGGTTTGTGGAAGGTGAAATCCTGGGAACAGATTGTATCTTGGAGATCTAAGGCTGCAAGATGGAATTTGTATATGGGATAAGTTCTTTGCGAAGGAGAGACCACTGTGGTGATACTCATTCTTTTTAGGGTGACCCTGAACTTTGGAAATCCAAATCAAAATGCTTCAAAATGAGGTGTAAAGTATTCAGATTAATTTTGTAAGGATATTTTTATTATGTGCATTCCTGAGAAATTAACATTATTCTAACATATTTCATTTATTTATTTAATTTTATTTGACATATTTTATTTTAGGAGCTTATAAGGAAAGGTAGAAATGAGGTGTAGGGCTTTGAACTTGGGAGCAGGGACATAATTACCCATGGAAAATGGGGGGAAAAGGTAAGTATAAATGACATGCTACAATTCAAGGTGAGGAAGGAGAGCCAGGAGGGGATTCCTATGACAATGTCATTAGGCATTAAGAACTATAAAAATCGGGGCACTTGGGTGGCTCAGTCATTAAGCATCTGCCTTTGGCTCAGGTCATGATCCCAGGGTTGTGGGATTGAGCCCCATATCGAGCCCCGAATCGGGCTCCTTGATCAGTGCCGGAAGCCTGCTTCTCCCTTTCCCAGTCCCCCTGCACACCCACAAACACACACATGAACTGTAAAAATCTAAAGTCAATTTTAAGATTTTCCTTTCCTGCTTTGTAATTCCCTGTATATTGTCTTCAAATCTTCAGTGAAATTGGTTAAACATTATAGCCTACTGTCAGCTAGGTTTAGAAAATGGATGATTATTGTTGCGGCTTTGTCCTCACACAAGATAAAGCTAACCAGAGCTTTGAAACTCAAACTGTAGGTTATTTGAATATGAAAAGTGAAGGCTGTCCCACGTTAATATGATAATCAGTCATATATTGCGCAATTTGTTTGGAATCAAAGACTGAACAAAATTCTCTTTGAGTGAAGTAGGGGTGAGTTTTCATTCTGATTTATAAAATGAAATTTGAGATGGAATTTGGAAGTGCACAATCCTACTGGAAAGCAATCTAACATTACAAATCAAGGTCATTAAAATGGTCATATTTCTTTTACCTGATAATTCCATTTTTGAGTTCTCACTTAAAGAAAGGCAGGCCTAGGGCAACAGTTAGGCATCCAACTCTCTCAGTTTTGGCTTGGGTCGTGATCTGGGCGTCGTGGGATTGAGCCCCTTTTCAGGCTCTGCACTCAGCATGGAGTCTGCTTGGAACTCTCTCTCCCTCTGCCCCCCTCTCCTGCTCTCACATGCTCTCTCTCGAATAAATAAATGAATCTTAAAAAAAAAGAAAAAGAAAAAGAAAGAAAGACAGGTCAGAAAGGAGTGTTTATATAGCAGCATTATTTTTTTTAAAAAGATTTTATTTATTTATTTGACAGAGACCACAGGTAGGCAGAGAGGCAGGCAGAGAGAGAGGAGGAAGCAGGCTCCCCACTGAGCAGAGAGCCCGATGTGGGGCTCAATCCCAGGACCCTGGGACATGACCTGAGCTGAAGGCAGAGGCTTTAACCCACTGAGCCGCCCAGGTGCCCCATATATAGCAGCATTATTTATGAGGGAAAAATATGGGCAACAATCTTAAGTTATGGTGGAGGGAATATTTTAAAGCTGTATTAGTTTATATTGCTATATGACAAATTACCACAGCACACGTATATTTCTTTATAGTTCTTTAGGTCAGAGGTGTAGGCAGTCTCAGCTGGTTCTGAGCTTAGGTTATCACAAGACCAAGTCAAGATATTGGCTGGCTGAGTTCTCATCTGGAGCTCAGGGTCTTCCTCTGTTTATTTGTTATTGCCAGGATTCTGTTCTTTGCACCTGCGCGACTGAGATTCCTGTTTCCTTGCTGTTTGTTCACTGGGGGCCTCTTCAGCTCCTCAAGTTCCCCTGTATTCCTTCTCACGTGATCCCATTCACCTTCAAAACAGCGATAGCACTTCAAGTCCTTCTGAGGCTTGGAATCTTCTGGCTTTACCTTCTGTCTTCTTCCTCTGCCACCAAAGTTCATGCACTGTTAAGGTATCATTTGATTAGGTTAGACCTACCTAGAGGCTTCTCCTTTTTAAGATCAGCTGTGCCTCATAACACAACATGATCATTGGAGTGACATTTCATCATATTCAAGTTTCTGGGCATTAGAGTGTGGAATCTTGGAGCCATTCTTTGAAATTCTACCGGCCACACAGCAAAAAAGAGACATTCATAAGACTGTACAAAAACTCTGGGGTGCCTTGGTGGCTTGGTCAGTTGGGCATCTGCCTTCAGCTCAGGTTAGGATCCCAGGGCCCTGAGATAGAGCCTTGCGTTGGGCTCCCCGCTCAGCGGGGAGTCTGCTTCTCCTTCTCCCTTTGCCACTCTCTTGCTCTCACTCTCAAATAAATAAATAAATAAATAAAACCTTCAAAAGAAAAGATTATATAAAACTTTGAGTTGCTAATGATATAGTATTAAATCAAGCAGACTAAGGTGTATACTTGAAGATGTAGAATAAGTATAGCTGTGTAAAAATCTTTAAGAATAGAAAAACAATGGGAAGAATTATAATACTCCCTCTCCACTGTGTTTCCCTTACTCAAAGTCTTAGTATATATAGATTTTCTTCTTTCTCTGTGATATATGTACATATATATCACATATATACCCCAAAAGCAGACCCTGAGGCATGTGCTTGAGTATAAGTGGTTACTTGAGAGGTAATCCTAGGAAACACCAGTAGAAGAGTGGGAAAGTGAGACAAGAAGGAGAAGGAAACCATTAAGTGTACATTATTGTACTATATACTGCTAGAAGAATGAGGAAATGGTGTATTTACCACTATATTAGTTATCTATGTTGTGTAATAAATTACTCCAAACATGGCAGTTGAACATTTATTCAGCTAACAAACATTTTCTTGTCTCATAGCTTCTGTGGGCCAGGATTTGAGAGCAGCTTAGCTGGGTGGTATTGGTTCGGGGTCTTTCATGAGGTTTTAGACAGGGTGTAAACACCTCAAGGTTTGCCCAGGCAGGAGGACGCACCTCCAGGATGTAACAGCTCCAGTTACACAGCTGTTGGGAAGAGGCCTCAGTTTCTCATCACATGGCTCTCTCCACAGTGTCTTTATGACGTGGTAGCAGGCTTTCCCTAGAGAAAGTAATCTGGGGAAAGTAGGAGGTAGAAGGAGAGAGAGGGGGAGAGATTTTTGAAAATCTAATTTTTTTTTTTTTAGATTTTATTTATTTATTTGACAGAGAGAGAGGGAACACAAGCAGGGGGGAACAGGAGAGGGAGAAGCAGGCTTCCCATCAAGCAGGGAGCCTGATGCGGGTCTCGATCCCAGGACCCTGGGATCACAACCCAAGCCGAAGGCAGCTGCTTAACAACTAAGGCACCCAGGTGCTCTGAAAATCTAATTCTTTAGCGGGTGCCTGGGTTGCTCAGCCAGTTGAGCATCCAACTCTTCATTTTGGCTCAGGTCGTGATCTCATGGGTTGAGAGATCGAGCCTCCCATCAGGCTCCATGCTTGGGAGAAGTCTCTTGAAGATTCTCTCCTTCTGTCCCCGCCCCCCCCCCACCCCGAATTGCACTCTCTTTCTCTCTAAAGTAAAAAAATAAAAATCTTTAAAAAACTGTTTATTTAAGACTTTTTTAAACAAGTGCTTGTAGTTTGTTGATAATGATTCTGCTATCAATTCTCATGTGTGTGTGGGTTTTGCACACATCACCAAGCCATTCTCAGACACTAGCTGGATGTCCTACAATTCTATGCTATTCTGACACTACTACACTATCTGCCCAGAGACAGTATTAGATTCCACAGATTGAGGGCTCAGTCCCACAACACTGCACTCTGCTTCAGACGCCAATTCTAAGTTCATGTTGGTACCTGTACTTTGACTGGCTATCAACTAGAGGTTCCCATAACCCCCTCCTGAGGTCTGATTAATTTCCAAAAGTGGCTCACAGGACTCAGCAAATCAGTTTACTCATTAGACTGTGACTGTAATACAAAAGGATATAACTCAGAAACAGCCAGATATGAGATTCATAGGGCAAAATATGGGCATCCATGCTCTCTTATGGAATGCACCACTCTCCCCAAATCTTTAAGGGTTCAACTGAGAAGCTCTCTGAAACTTGTCCTTTCAGATTTTTATGGAGGCTTCACTACATAGACGTGATTGATTAAATCTTTGGCCATTGGCAATGGATTCAACTTCCAGGCTCTCTCCACTCCCTGGGAAGTTAGGAAGTGGGACTGAAAGTTCCAAACCTTTATTTTTATATTTTAAAAAGATTTTATTTATTTATTTGACACAGAGAGAGGGAGAAAGCAAGGATAAGCAGGGGAGCAGCAGGCAGGGGAGAAGCAGGCTCCCCACTGAACAAGGAGCCTGATGTGGGGCTTTATCCCAGGACCCTGGGATCATGGCCCAAGCTAAATGTAGATGCTTAACTGATGGAGCCACCAGGTACCCAGCAACCCTTTCGGGGGGGGGGGAATATATATATATATATATATGTGTATATATATATATATATATATATACATTTAAAGATTTTTATTTATTTGTCAGAGAGAAGGAGAGAACACGAAAGCAGGGGGAACAGCAGGCAGAGGGAGAAGCAAACTCCTCTGCTGAGCATGGAACCTGATGTGAGACTTGAACCCAGGACTTTGGGATGATGACCTGAGCTAAAAGTAGATGCCTAACCAATTGAGCCACTCAGGCATTCCAGCCCACCAACCCTTTATTTTACTTATTTTTTAATTTTTTTTAAAATTTCTTTTCAGTGTTCTAGAATTCATTGTTTATGCACCACACCCAGTGCTAATACCTGCCCTCCATAATACCCACCATGAGGCTCACCCAACCTCCCTCCCCCCTTCCCTCCAAAACCCTCAGTTTGTTTCTCAGAGTCCACATTCTCTCATGCTTCATCTCCCCCTCCAATTTCCCCCAACTCACTTCTCCTCTCCATCTCCCTATGTCCTCTGTGCTATTCCTTATGCTTCACAAATAAGTGAAACCATATGATAATTGACTCTCTCTGCTTGACTTACTTCACTCAGCATAATCTCTTCCAGTACCATCCATGTTGATACAAAAGTTGGGTATTCATTCTTTCTGATGGAGGCATGATACTCCATGGTATATATGGACCATATCTTCTTTGTCCATTCGTCTGTTGAAGGGCATGTTGGTTCTTTCCACAGTTTGGCGACTGTGGCCATTGCTGCTATGAACATTGGGATTCAGATGGCCCTTCTTTTCATTACATTTGTATCTTTGGGGTAAATACCCAGTAGAGCCATTTGCAGGGTCATAGGGTAGCTCTATATTTAATTTCTTAAGGAATCTCTACACTGTTTTCCAAAGTGCCTGCACTAACTTGCATTCCCACCAACAGTGTAAGAGGGTTCCCCTTTCTCCACATCCTCTCCAACACACGTTGTTTACTGTCTTGTTAATTTTGGCCATTCTGACTGGTATAAGGTGGTGTCTCAATGTGGTTTTGATTTGAATCTCCCTGATGGCTAGTGATGATGAACATTTTTTCATGTGTCTGTTAGCCATTTGTATGTCTTCTCTGGAGAAGTGTCTGTTCATATCTTCTGCCCATTTTTTGACATGATTATCTGTTTTGTGTGTTGAGTTTGAGGAGTTCTTTATAGATCTTGGATATCAGCCCTTTGTCTATAGTGTCATTTGCGAATATCTTCTCCCATTCCGTGGGTTGCCTCTTTGTTTTGTTGGCTGTTTCCTTTGCTGTGCAGAAGCTTTTGATTTTGATGAAGTCCCAAAAGTTCATTTTTGCTTTTGTTTCCTTTGCCTTTGGTGACATATCTTGAAAGACGTTGCTGTGGCTGATATCGGAGAGGTTACTGCCTATGTTCTCCTCTAGGATTCTCATGGATTCCTGCCTCATGTTGAGGTCTTTTATCCATTTCGAGTTTATCTTTGTATATGGTATAAATGAATGGTCAAGTTTCATTCTTCTACACATAGCTGTCCAGTTTTCCCAGCGCCATTTATTGAAGAGACTGTCTTTTTTCTACTGGATATTTTTTTCCTGCTTTGTCTTAGATTATTTGACCATAAAGTTCAGGGTACATTTCTGGGCTCTCTACTCTGTTCCACTCCACCAACCCTTTAATTACAAGGTTGATCCTGAGGTGTTTTCAAAGCCACCTCATTAACATAAAAAAAGGCACCTTTGTTACTCATTATTTTGGAAATCCTGGGGTTTTTGAAGCCCTGTGCCAGAAAAGGGGATGAAGACCAAGTATGTATTTCTTATTATAAATCACAATTTTATAGTTGACTTAATAAAAAATCAAGTTATGAATTTTGTTACAGGTTAAAAATGAGATTCTTAAAAATGTCAACTTGGCCAGGTAAGAAAAAATTTAAAAATCTCTAAGGTTTGTAATGAGAAAAACCAGGCATAAAAAAACAAACCCATGTTTGTCATTACCCAAAAGGTAGGTTTTTAGTTAAAAATCTTAAAAACCCGGGGCGCCTGGGTGGCTCAGTGGGTTAAGCCTCTGCCTTCAGCTCAGGTCATGATCTCAGGGTCCTGGGATCAAGCCCCGCATCGGGCTCTCTGCTCGGCAGGGAGCCTGCTTCCCCCTCTCTCTCTGCCTGCCTCTCTGCCTACTTGTGATCTCTCTCTCTCTGTCAAATAAATAAATAAAATATTTTAAAAAAAAAATCTTAAAAACCCCAAGCTACATAGATAATGCAAATAGTTCTAGTTATCTTGTCAATGGACAAAAAGCAAGCATTTAAGGTCATCAGCTCCAATATCTTATGAATTTCTTCTCACTAGAATTTCATAGTTATATCTCCTGGTTGGATGACTAAACTGGATGATGGCAGAGGTGGTGAACTGACCTTTTACTCAGCCCCACCTTGCTCAGCTTCAAGAGCAGATGAATGTTCTGCTGGTGAATCAACTGCTTTTGTCTCTTTGTCATATTGTGGTTTAGGTTTTTACATCTGTGGAGATAATTGAGGTGGCTGCTGACGTTGGGTGTCATCTCCTCTTCACTGCTGTCCTCACAGTGCTGTCTTTGGTGAACAGAGCCCCTGAAGAGTTATGGTCTATAACTCCAATTCATATTCTGCCCCACTGGTCTACCTTGCTGTCCTGTACCGAGGTTGTCAGGAGCCTCCATCACTTCCTGCACCAGAGGGTTGGAATAGTCTGGTCAAGGCCCATGGGGTCTATGCATGTAGTGAGACCTATGGTTTGAGGTGGGCCTGGCCTTTGGGACCAGTTTCCCACCCCTTATTCTTTTTCTGACTCTCACTGTTCTCATGATTCTGGTAATTGCATGGAAGACACCTACCACATGTGTAGCATCTATCATGGCTATAGTCTGCTGTATGTTTACTGTCCTGCAAAGATGGAACTCCGCCAGGGCCTGGGACATTTGCTGCCTCCATATCCTTTTCTCCTCAATATCATCAAGCTGCACGGTCTCTTCATCTTCACTGAAGAGATGGATATATGTTGTATCATGTATCAGTACCTCATTCCTTTTTATTACTCAACAAAATTCCACTTTATGGACATACCACTTTTATTTAACCATTTGTCAATGGAGAGATATTTTGGATGTTTCCACTTTTTGGATTGTATAAATAATGCTGCAATGAATATGTACAAATTTTTGTGTGGACATATGCTTTCTTTTTTCTTTGAGAGAGTGTATGAGTGGGGAGGGCAGAGGGAGAGGGAAAGAGAGAAACTTTTTAAAAATTTTACTTCATTTAAATTCAATTAATTAAGCTATAGTATAGTATTAGTTTCAGAGGTAGAGTTTAGTGGTTCATCAGTTGCATATAACACCCAGTGCTCAATCCATCAAGTATCCTCCTTAATGCCCATCACCCAGTCATGCCATCCCCCCACCTGGCACCCCTCCAACAACCTTGAGTTTGTTTCCTATAGTTAAAAGTCTCTTATGGTTTGTCTCCCTCTCTGATTTCATCTTATTTTATTTTTTCCTTCCCTTTCTCTATGATCTTCTGTTTTGTTTTTTTAATACCACATATGAATGAAATCATATGATAATTGTCTTTCTCTGATTGACTTATTTCACTTAGCATAATACCCTCTAGTTTCATGATGCAAATGGTAAGATTTCATTTTTTTCATGGCTGAATCACATTCCATATGTGTGTGTGTGTGTGTGTGTATAGATACAGATTTACATAAATATAAATATATAAACATAAGTTTTAAAAAGATGTATTATATGCATAATACATCTTCTTTTTTAAATTTTATTTTAAAAATATTTTATTTATTTATTTGTCAAAGAGAGAGAGAGAGCACAAGCAGGGGGAGTGGCAGAGAGAGAAGGAGGCTCCTCACTGAGCAAGGAGCCCTGTGCGGGGCTCAATCCCTGGACCCTGGGATCATGACTTGAGTCAAAGACAGATGCTTAGCTGACTAAGCCACCCGGGAATCTCTAAATTTTATTTTTAAAATATTTTATTTATTAAAAAATATTTTATTTATTTATTTATTTACTTTAGAGTGACACAATGAGCAGAGCCAAAGGGAGAGGGAGAAGCAGACTCCCTATTGAGCAGGGAGTCCAATGTGGGGCTTGATCCCAGGACCGTGGGATCATGACCAGAGCCCAAGGTAGATGCTTAACTGACTGAGCCACCCAGGCACCCTATACAACATCTTCTTTATTCATTCATCTATCGATGGACATCTGGGCTCTTTCCATAGCTGGGCCATTATGGACATTGCTACTATAAACATTGGGGTACAGGTGCCCCTTTGGATTAGTATGTTTGTATCCTTTGGGTAAATCCCTAGTAGTGCAGATGCTGGGTCATAGGGTAGCTCTATGTTTAACTTTTTGAGGAACTGCTATACTGTTTTCCAGAGTGGCTGTATGGGAAAGGATCTTAAGCAGGCTCCATGCTCAGTGCACAGCTTGATGTGGGTCTGGATCTCACAACCCTCAGGTCATGACCTGAGCCAAAATCAAGAATCCAGTGCTTAACCAACAGAGCCCCTAGGTGCTCTGAACAAATATTTCCAATGCTCTTGAGTATAGGAGTGGATCTGCTTGATTATGATAACTGTGTTTTTTTTTTTTTAAAGATTTTTTTAAATTCATTTATTTGACAGACAGATCATGTAGGCAGAGGTAGGCAGAGAGAGAGAGGAAGCTGGCTCCCCGCCGAGCAGAGAGCCAGACTCGGGCCTCAATCCCAGGACCCTGAGATCATGACCTGAGCTGAAGGCAGAGGCTTAACCCACTGAACCACCCAGGCGCCCTATGATAACTGTGTCTTTAACATTTTGACAGACTGCCAAATTATTTGCCAAAATGTGTGCATCGTTTTATATTCCAACCAATAATTATTGAGAGTTCTAATTTCTCCACATCCTTTCTGACACTTGTCATTTTCTGTCTTTTTGATTATAGTCATCCTAGAGCATGTGAAGGGGTATCTCATTGTGGCTTTGCTTTCCATTTCCCTGAAGGCTAATAATGTTGAAAATTTTTTCATGGGCTTACTGGCCATTTGTCTGTCTTCTTTGGAAAAATGTCAGTTAGAATCCCTTGACTATTCTTAAGTTGGGTTATTTGTCTTTTAATTGTTAGGTGGTAAAGAGTACTTTATATATTCTGGAAACAAGGTAGACCATATACATTTAATGTGATTATCAATGGGATTTGGTTTAAGTCTACCATTTTGCTATTTGTTTTCTATTCTCATTTTCTTCTATGGTATTTTTTTTATCATTTGGATTCACTGAGATTTAAAAAAATATTATATTTCATCTCCACTATTACCTTATTAACCATATTACTTTATTTTAGCTGTTTGCCAAGCATTTAGAGAATATATCTTTAATGCAGTACATCATCAACTAATATTATACCACTGCCTGTATAATATAAGAATATTTCCAACTTCCATTTTCTTCCTTCCAGTCTTTTTGTTATTATTTTCATACATTTTATTCCTGCATATTTTCAGTTCCACAATGCATTCTTATTGTTTTTGCTTTAGGTAGTCAAAACTCTTTTTGGAAGATTGAAAATCCACTGGTACAAACATCTTGATATTTTGCCTTATAAAAAGAGGTTATCTTATGAGGACAATCTGTAAAGAGTGGATTATAATTTTTTGCTTTGAACTTTTCCTCAAGCATTAGAAAAAAACAAATGAGCAGGTGTTGAGTCAGATGTTTCTGGAAACTTAGTGAGTTCCAGGCTGCCTGTTGGGCATTTTGGGAGCCCATGGACTGATAGCAATTTATTTAGGATTCATGGGTTTGGTTCCACTTGTCAGTGGACTTTGACTCTCTGGTGTATGTTGCAGTGATTAGTACAGTGGCTGAACAAACTGATGTCATGCTAATTGCCAAAGGTTTGGAACTCTTCCATATTTGGAGGCTGCTGTTTTTATTGTCCACTTATTAAATTGTTAAATGTGTACTCAGAAAACTATAAAGTAGTCATGAAATAAATTGAGGATGACACAAAGAAATGGAAAAATGTTCCATGCTCATGGTTTGGAAGAACAAATACTGTGGAAATGTCTTATGCTACCTAAAGCAATCCACTCATTTAATGCAATCCCATCAATTTTTTTCAAAGAAATGGAACAAATAATCCTAAAAGTTATATGGAGCCAGAAAAGATCTCGAATAGCCAGAGGAATGTTGAAAAAGAAAGCCAAAGTTGGTGGCATCCCAATTCCAGACTTCAAGCTCTATGATAAAGCTGTCATCATCAAGACAGTATGGTACTAGCACAAAAACAGACACATAGATCAATGGAATGGAATAGAAAGCCCAGAAATAGACCCTCAACTCTATGGTCAACTAATCTTTGACAAAGCAGGAAAGAATGTCCAGTGGAAAAAAGACAGCCTCTTCAACAAATGGTATTGGGAAAATTGGACAGCCACATGCAGAAAATTGAAACTGGACAATTTCCTTATACCACACATTAAAATAGACTCAAAATGGATGAAGGACCTCCATGTGAGAAAGGAATCCATCAAAATCCTTGAGGAGAACACAGGCAGCAACCTCTTTGACCTCAGCCGCAGCAACCTCTTCCTAGAAACATTGCCAAAGGCAGGGGAAGCAAGGGCAAGAATGAACTATTGGGAGTTCATCAAGATCAAAAGCTTTTGCACAGCAAAGGAAACAGTTAACAAAACCAAAAGACAACTGACAGAATGGGAGAAGATATTTGCAAACGACATATCAGATAAAGGCTAGTATCCAAAATCTATAAAAAACTTATCAAACTCAACACCCAAAAACCAAATAATCCAATCAAGAAATGGGCAGAGGACATGAACAGACATTTCTACAAAGAAGACATCCAGATGGCCAACAGACACATGAAAAAGTGCTCCACATCAGTTGGCACCAGGGAAATACAAATCAAAACCGCAATGAGCTACCACCTCACACCAGTGAGAATGGCTAAAATTAACAAGTGAGGAAATGACAGATGCTGGCGAGGATGTGGAGAAAGGGGAACCCTCCTACACTGTTGGTGGGAATGCAAGCTGGTGCAGCCACTCTGGAAAACAGCATGGAGATTCCTCAAAAAGTTAAAAATAGAGCTACCCTACAACCCAGCAATCGCACTGCTATGTATTTATCCTAAATATACAAATGTAGTGATCTGAAAGGGCACGTGAACCCGAATGTTTATAGCAGCAATGTCCACAATAGCCAAACTATGGAAAGAACCAAGATATCCATCAATAAATGAATGGATAAAGAAGATGTGGTATGTGTACACACACACACACACACACACACACACACACACACTGGAATACTATGCAGCCATGAAAAGAAATGAAATCTTGCCATTTGCAATGACATGGATGGAACTAGAGGGTATTATGCTGAGTGAAATAAGTCAGAGAAAGACAATTATCATATGATCTCCCTGATATGCAGAAGTTGAGAGGCAACATGGGGGGTTTGGGGGGTAGGAAAGGAATGAATGAAACAAGATGGGATCGGGAGGGAGACAAACCATAAGGGACTCTTAATCTCACAAAACAAACTGATGGTTGTTGGGGGGAGGGGGGTAGGGAGAGGGTGGTTGGGTTATGGACACTGGGGAAGGTATGTGCTATGGTGAGTGCTGTGAAGTGTGTAAACCTGGCGATTCACAGACCTGTACCCCTGGGGCTAATAATACATTATATGTTAATAAATAAATGAAAAATTGCTAAATGAAGGAGACTAATAATAGGAAATTCATTGAAATGGAAAACTCATAATAGTACCCCTGAGTATTCATTGATGGGAAGTTCAATTCTAGTCATCCAGTGATCACTTCAAAATCCTGTGTCAGGCGGATAAAAATCCCAAAGCTTTCAAGCCTGAAATTCACCCTGTGTAAAATTTTGTGCTCTAGGATTTTCCATTCTGGGCTTCTGTAATAGGATATAAGAGGACGTTGAATCAGGAGGAGGTGCAAGATTCTGTGGAAAGTGTTTGATGTCAGTGGAAAGTCTCTTAAAAAAAGCAAGATAATATGGCATTGGGGAAGGTATGTGCTATGGTGAGTGCTGTGAAGTGTGTAAACCTGGTGATTCACAGATGTACTTCTGGGGCTAATAATACATTATATGTTAATAAAAAATAAAAAAAAATTAAAAAAGCAAGATAAGTGTATGAGCGAATATTATTGATTATACATTGAAGCATACTGCTTTGGCCTTTAAAAGAGAGCCAGAGTTTAATAGAATTTGTGGGTTGATGGATTTGGTTTGATGACACTGAGTTTTCCTATCCTCTTTCTGCCTCACATCTATAAAGTAATAATGTCTATTGTTGCTTATTGTTGTGTGGTCAAATACAAGTCTAGATGTTGAGGGAGGGAGAGAGAATATAATAAGATTTTCAGGAGAAGTGTATCATCTGTGAGTGATGAATGAACAATGGTCTTTATTAACTAAACTTTCATAAACCTAAACCATATTCCCATCTTTAAGATGATTGCAAGGGAGGTAACTGTATTAGTTAGGGTTTTCCAGAGAAACACAACGATAGGCTATCTTTCTGTCTGCCTGCCTATCTATCATCAGAATAAATTGTATATATAGAAAGAGAGAAAGAAAGAGAGACTGAAGGAGATTTACTTTAAAGAGCTGGCTCATGAGATCTGGGACCTGCCCAGTCTGAAGTCCCCTTGCTGGCCTCTTGGAGAGGAAATGCCCTCCTGCCTTAGCCAAAGCTCACTCACATGTTCCGCTGTTCCTGGGATCCCCCGATCCCATCACAGTTAAGAGGATGCATCCATAGCTGGAGGAGGCCAGGAGGGCATCACAGGAAATGCCCTTTGGACCCTATTCCTCATCACGTCTAGTGTCACTATCTGACTCCCGACTAGTATGGAGCCCTGGGGTGCTCCAGAGTGCTGTCTGCTCTGTGCACGGGATCACCGTCAGCTCCCAGGGAAGCATCTGCATGACTGCCCCTAGGAGGGCATCCTTCATGCTTGATGAACGAACGGGGCCCAACCAGCCCCATGGCAGATATCTGAGTGGGCCTGGATCCCCTGTTCATCCCCTGGCATCCATGCTTTGGTTTCAGCCAGGCCACAGGCCTAGATGGAGTCTCAAATCTCCTTTTCCAATGGGAAAAGTTAGCCCAGCTCAAGACCATGGTGACAGGGAGGGAAGAGGCAGAGGCTTCATCATGGGGAGCAGGACGATGATAAATGAGCATGACGACCACAGCCCCTCTAGCGGACCTTTCCACAGGGCCAGGCACCCAGGTGTACTTTCCCTACAGGACCCCACTGAGTCCCTAGAATAGCTCTGCCCCTGTCACAGAGCAAACTGAGGCTCAGGGAAGTGTGGTGACATTCCCAAGACTCCCAGCGAGGAGGTGGCCAGATCCCACTGGGCCGTGGAGGGACAGGGTGCTCACCTTGGTAACAGCTGGTCCAGCACCAATTGGGTGGTGGCAAAGCTCTGTATGTGCCCAGGAACATGGAGACGGAGCTGAGGTCTCTGTCTAGGAAGGCGGGCACCAGGTGTTCTACTTGCTTCTCCAGCAGGTGCTCTCGATGGGTCCACACCACGCAGGTCTCATTGCTCTTCACGGCTGAGGCCTTTTACCCTGAGGTGGGATGGGGGAGACATGCAGTCAGCACTGCACCAGGAGGGTTGGGGGTTGGAGCCCAGAGCAGACCCCAAAGGTCTCAGTGATGTACAGAAAGAGGTGGGACAGGAGGGCCCACAGTAGACAAAAGGAGCAAGGTGCTTGGGTGGTTCAGTCGATTAAGGGTCCTGCTATTGGTTTTGGCTCAGGTCATGCTATGAGTGTAATGAGATGGAGCCCTTTGTCAGGCTCTGCACTTAGGGCAGAGTCGGCTTGGGGATTCTGTCTCCCCCTCTGTCTCTCCACTGTTCCTCTGTCTCTGTCTCTCCAATAAATAAATAAATAAATCTGTAAGGAAAAAGATTCTTGGCAACAATACAAGGGTGTGAGGTGGGGGATGTCTGAACATGCTGGCATCTCAGGTTAGATTGCCAGCTGAGTGTTTATAGAAGCTCCCTGCATTAATGGCATCGTCCCTGGGATTTCTGACAACATACTTCAATCTTGAGAGGAGACCACAGAGATTGTCTCTGGGGTGGGAGTGCTCAGGTTTTAGGGCATGTAGGATGTTTAGTGCAGCACTGTGAGTTGGCAACAGAAGGGAATCACATCAGAATCCTGCACCAGAGAGGGGCTCAATGGCTGTGCCTGATCGTTCTTCTGGAATGTTGTGCCCTGAGTCCCCTGCTCCTGACCCTGGAGGGACCCCAGGTACATGTTCTTTGCAACTGAATGGCAGAGCAACAGACATAGTACCAGGAGCCCCATGTCCCTTTGGAAAAGTGTCTCCCAGCTCACCATGATCATATGTAAGACTTGGAGAAGGTGGAAGGATGGGCAGGCCTACAGAGACAGCAGGGAGCACTAGTTCGGAAAATGCATAGCGTAGTGCAAAAGGACTCTAGACTGAATGGGATGAGACATAGTTTAAAGTCTCTTTTCTGATATTCCTACAAATATGTGGACAGTGACTGTGCATCTGGCCAAGGCCAGGGCAGGCCCCTGAGGGCAAGTTTGGGGAGGAGACGGGGATCCAGATTCATGGGGAAGCAGGAGTCTAGGAGGGAGCCCCGGGGAGTGGTTTCTGGGCCCTGGGGCCCTTTTTGCCGCATGGAGGCCGTGGGTGTTGGGTCTGCCCAGCACCTGCCCTCACCCTGAGCCAGCTTTGGACTCTGTTGGCAGTAGGCGGCACCTTCCTGTCCTTCAAGGAGGTGGGACTGGGGATCCCATCATTCAGCTCCTGCCCATCTCCTGTGTGGAGCTCTATAAGGACAGTGCCGGGCATCCAGACAGGAGGCCTCAGAGCCCTGTCTGGCAGCCTTGGCTGGTCCTCAGACCCAGGGGACTCCCTTCCAGACATACCACACGCCAGGATGCACCCCCCTCCACCATGGAGAGGATTGGCCTTGGACTCACTCTGGCACAGGTGAGAGGCACCTCAGGAATCCTCTTTCCACCCTGCCCACCGTGCCATCGGTGTGAACATGAAGGGATCGCCAGGGCATCCACTGTCCAGCCCAGGGTGGGCCCTCCCCACATATCCCTCTTCCCCAGAAACCGAAGAGGAGAGGATGGGGCTGCCCAGGGATGGCTCGGAGAGGTGGCCTGGCCTGGCCTAGGTTGCTGGGTATTACGTTTTGGCACTTCCTGGCAAATGCCCGATGCATTGGAGTTGAGGCTTGATCCATTGTCTGCAGCATGTGAAAAATCCCTCACTTCGCCATTTCTGAAAGGTAGAACCCCGGGAAGTGGGCCTTTCTTTTTTTTCTTCTTTCTTTCTTTCTTTCTTTCTTTCTGTCTTTCTTTCTTTCTTTCTTTCTTTCTTTCTTTCTTTCTTTCTCTTTCCTTCTTTCTTTCTTTCCTTCCTTCCTTCCTCCCTCCCTCCCTCCCTCCCTCCCTTTCTTTCTTTCTTTCTTGGAGGCTTGTTTTACTTAGAGAGGAAATTATGCCAGGGACAAAGTCAACACAAAGGAACAAACAACAAAAACTTGCAGGAAAGAGACCCAGGTAAGAGCAGCTCCATGAGCCCAGTAGTTCTTTCAGACATGGTTAATATGGGACCCAGCATGGGTGTCCATCTCACCTGTCTGTCTGTCTGTCTGTCCGTCCTGCATGCAGCACCTGCTGTATCACAGAAAACCTCCAGATTTCATCAAGTAGCTCCATCTAAACGTTATTAGGACAGACAAAAGGAAATCATTCCATAGGTTGAAAACAAACAACAGAAACAAAACATTGTTTCTTGTCCCCAAATGAAATCAACACAAAAAGGTCCTGTGTGGTTCC
>PISX010026803.1:0-23906 GCA_004024625.1 Mellivora capensis | reverse complement strand
TCAGGCACCCTTCCTCTGTCGGCACAACCGTCCCCCTCGGTCAGGCCCTGTCCCTCTTAGGGCGTGCTCATGGGGTCATGGCACGTGCTGTAGAAACTCCCACCTACTCTCAGCCACGAGGCCCTCATCCCGGGTCCTCTCCTGACTTCCCTGTGGGTTGGGGGGGACAGGGGCGGCCAGCGTTGTGGGGACGACACGTGTTGAAAGAGCCACAGGCTCAGAAATTTTAAACTTTTACATTTTCTTGCTGTGCGGTTACGCTCCTTTCTTGGGCTTTCATCTTGCCTTCCTGTAGCCCCTGAAAACCACGTCTTCTGCCCCTTCCTGACACCCGATGGGCCCCCGGCCACTGCTTCCCAGAGCACAGGGCACTGGGACGTGCCCTCCGTGACCAGAAGGCTGCGCCAGGGGTTTGAGCTTGAGGGTCACTTTAACAAGACAGTAAGGAGTGAGCATATGCTGCTTTCTTTTCAAATGAGGTGAGGCCGTGCTCCGTGCCTAGTGGCGAGAAGGGCAGCTCTCGGCTGTGTCTGTGAAAAGCCGGCGAGCTCATGACGGAGAGCGGGGAGATGTGGTGGCAGGTATCGCCGGGGCGGCTGACAGACCCGGGGCCTGAGCCTGTACTTCTGCGTTGCTCTCAGGCTGTCCTGGCACACGTAGAGGTCGACCCAGAACCCAGGCTTTGCCCGGCCCTGGCCTGCATTTCTAAAGGAAAAAAATTCTTTTCCCCAGAGGAGTGGTGCTTCCAGTCCTTGAGCCATAGCTTAAACCCCAACAGCGGAAACCCTCAGAACGCGGGCAAGAACGTTTAGAGAAGTCTTTTCTAGGAGCAATGTGGTAGACCGGGCAGTCTTTGAGAACCACGTCGGTGACTCCGAATCCGTAGTTTCTCCAGGTGCCTGTCATCGATTGGTCTTGTGTCTAGTCCTTAGTCCGACACAAAGGTTTTGCTGCATGTATGGAAAATACCAATTTTATTCAGTAACTTCTCATGACCTATTGGGAAGGTAGACATTTGTCCCTTTCTGTTTTAGTTATAACCATCTTTAAGCTGCGTGAGGTTATGATCTGACAGCTCGAGAGAGCAGGCGCCCAGTCTCCACAGTCACCGCGCTCAGCTCGGGCGTCCGCAGGCCTGCGCTCCCTGTGGGAACTCCAGGGAGATCCCGCCTTCTTATCTCTGCTGGCCTCTGGGGCTGCTGGCCCTGTCTGCCTTCAAAGCTGGCAGCACGGCCTCTCCTCTTGGCTCTGCCGCTTCGGTTTTGTGTCTCTCTCCACTTGTGACCCTCCGCCTCCCTCTGATGAGGACGCTTGTGATTGCCGCCGTTTTTAAGTTGGCAAACTGAGCTCCTCAAACGTCTCCATTGAGAAGCAAGTCCATTTTGTTTTACGTTTGGAAAATAGAAAGTAGCTGAGCCCCCAGATGTGGCACATTTCCCCATTCCTCCTCATTCCCTCTTCTTTTACCTTCCTTAAAGGTGGCTCTGTGAAGAGTAAGTATTTATTCCCTTATCTCAGCAGTATTTCTTAGCAGCTGTCCTGCAAAGGGCAGTTCGGGAGACGTAGTGATGAAGGACCCGTGTCCACTGGCTACAGGGCTTCTGCTGGATGGAAGAACTGGTAATTATAGTTCAGGACACATCGTGATAGGTTCATCAGGACCGTGCAGAAAGTTACATTCAACAAAGCTGCCAAGAAAGGAACAAGGAGACGAGCACTGTGACCCAGCTCTCGGGGAGTCCGCGCAGTGGTTGGATTAGCTTCCAATCGTTGCAGTAACAAATGACCATACAGGTAATGATTCGAAGCGTCACAAACCTAGAGTTCCAGAGGCCGGAAGTGCTCTTCTAGGTGCTGGCAGGGCTGCGTTCCATCCCAGAATCAGCTTCTTTGTTTTCTCCAGCCTCCAGAGGGGTCTGAGAGCCTCACTCCCCCCCACTTCTGCCCTCCCACCTGCTGACTCTGACCCTCCTGCCTCCTCCCAGAGGGACCCTTTGATGACATCAAACACATCTGTATAATTCAGGATAGTCTCCCCATCTCAAGATCCTTAACTTCAGTGTGGAAGGTAACCCCATCACAGGGTCCAGAGCTCCCCACGTGGAGCTCTCTGGGGGCCGTTATTCCCAGTGGGCATGTCAGTAGGACAGCTGGTCTGGTCTCTGCATGAGTCTGAAGTGGAAGGGCCACTGCATATCACAGGGACGAAAGAGACAGAGTGAAACAGAATGTATACGTCTAGGCTGCGTCCTGATCTGAAGAAACCAACCGTAAAACACATTTCTCAAGGCAATTGGAGGATGTGGCAGGTGGAATAGGTCACGTTTTTGTAGATTATTTTTTGTTAGTATTTATTGCTTAAGTATTTTTAGGTAAAGTATATGAATCATACATTTCATTGTTAAATATTTTTTTTTCTTGAACTTAACATTTTCCTGCATAAGCACAATGCCCATTCTGCCTTCCCCCAAGCCATTAGATCAGGAAGGTCAAAAGCATCTCAGTCTATAAGGGCTACCTACTCTTCTGTGCATGTTATTTTACTTCCATGGAAAAAAAATTATAGCTAAATCATACCCTATTTGACAGGGCATTGATGTCTAGCTATTAATTTAAACAAAGAGCACTAGCTGCTGAGCTTTTCCTGTGAAGCTTTTAAACCCCGGAGTGCTCGGTTCCTGACTCAGACACGCCTTCTTTACCGCACGGGGATGTGGGACTTATGATGCGACCTAGAGCCTTGTCAATGAGTACGTGATCATGAACAGAGTCAACGTAATTCTGTGTGCCTTGAAAGGAGTTAAAAAGAAGTCTTAAGTTAATTGTAAATTAGGACAAACTCTGCTTCTTGATTGTTTTTTCTCACATGAAAACTTCTATTTACTTCGGAAGGGAAAAAAATCTCGGGTAAGTTACTGGTTCAAAGCAAGCAAGCAAAGAAACAGCATCAACAGAAGACTTTGGGGCTCTGGTTCTGCTTACGATGCAGAAAATCACGAACAGAATGTTCTTGGGAGTGAGAAAAAGTCAGATGAGCTACAAAGTTGTAACTTCCTTTGAACCCATCAGAGAGCAAGGCAACTGGGGATCTTCATCCTGAAGGATGACAAGCCCCTTGAGGAGGGCTTGATCTCTTTCACCTGTGGCTGAGAACAGGTGGAAGACGGGGCCATGGAAGTGGGTAAAAACAAAACAGCTGAGTGTGGGCTTCTGCACCAGTTGAGAATCCGGGGGGCCCAGGCATATGGGAGCCCACACTCTCTTTCATGTCCTCTCCATGGGCCTTCCTTGGAGGTATGTGAAAAAGATCGGGGCCAGGGCATGACCTGTGGGAGATCTGAACCCAGCTCCTAGCACTTCTCTCACAGGATGCAAAGACCTAAGCCACTGGGAGGAGCCCCATGCTCCCTCCAATCCTCAGGATTCTGGAAGGACCCTGTCTGTGGGGTAGCTAAAGGCTAGCTGCTGTGAGGGGGGTCAGGATCCCCTCTCTGCTCCCTGTACTTCTAGGTATTACCAATAAGAATTGGAAATTGAAATTAAAGTTATATGCAATAATATGCAAAGACTGTAACACATGGGGATAAATCTAACAAAACGTGTACAAGGTTTGTATACTGAAAACTATAAAACACTGCTGGGTAAAAAACACTGCTGAAAGATTAAAGAAGACTTACATTAATAAAGAGACATACTATATTCATGGACAAGAAGACTCAATATTATTAAGGTGTTCATTTTCCAAACTGGTTTTGCTAGTCAGTGCAACGCCAACTGAAGTCCCAGCAGATTTTTTTCCTTTTATTTTTAGAGCAGTTTTAGGATCACAGAAAATTGAGCAGAAAGCACCAAGATTTCCCAAATAGTCCCCAGCCCACCACATGCTCATCCTCCCCGACTATCACTGTCTCCTTCCAGAGTGGTACACTTGTCACAGTTGATGAACATACATCAACATGTCACAGTCCCCCAAGGCCAAAGTTTGCATGAAGGTTTGAGTGCAGTGCTGTCTGGATGGTGTGCGATGATATCTCCCCATTGTTACATATCTTACAAAGTCATTTCACGGCCCTGAAAACCCTCTGTGCTCCTCTGAATCTATTTCACCTTCATTCTGTGACCTCTGCTTCAGGGTCATCATCTGTTAGTGCAGATAAGATTTTGTCTACCTCGTAGCTGTGAGATTAAATGCGGAAATACTGTGTGACAGTTTGGCTCACTGCCAGCACACAGTGAGCTCGCTGTAAATCCTTGCTTTGAGGATGGTCTGCATTGTCATGGAAGAAACACCTTATGAAGCATCTTAAATAGGCTAATTAAGTTGTCTTACATGAAAGAGCAAGGTGTTTTCAAACGCTTCGGCAATATCTATTTACAATGAAACATTTTAATGGGGACATTATAAATACATTCTGCTCTGTGAGGCATCATGGAAATGCTCTGGCTCCATAGTGCTTTTCCAGCTCCTAGTTCCTTTGATTATGTGTGCTTGAAAGTAATAACTGTATATTTAGAAAATATGGTATATGATTCATGGTTTTCATTAATTTAGATTATCTTTATTTATTTATTTAAAGATTTTATTTACTTGAGAGAGAGAGAGCATGGGGGAGGGGCAGAGAGAGGGAGAAGCAGACTCCCCGCTGAGCAGGGAGCTGGACACAGGGCTCGATCCCAGGACCCTGAGATCATGACCTGAGCCAAAGGCAGACACTTAACTGACAGAGCCACCCAGGCGTCCCTGTCTGTAATTTGAATATCTATTTATCAGCTACCTATCATTGACATCATCTATTTGTTCTATTATTTATTTGTCAATCACTCTATCTTTTATCTACCTGTCAGCAGTATGTAATTATGAGACTGTGCGTATATATGTATGTGAATGTGGTAGAATGTAGTTTGTTTGAAATACTTCCTGTCGTAATTTCCCTTTGTTTTTGAAATTTCTCTCTATCATCTTTTGCTGGTATGACCAGGCACGGGGGAAAGCAAGGAGGAATACAGCCGGGAAAGAGGAAAGAAGTTGTATGCCCTAAAAGAGTCCCTACCGGGAAGTGTGAAGCCCTTCTTCTGTAGGAAGAAATGTTGAATTTGAAATGAAAATGTTCTCATTTTTCTCAGAGTTGATCTTTTTTTTTTTTTTTTTTTTTTTTTGCAGAGATCGGGGAGGAGTGATGGTTATTAGAGACATGAAAGGGGTTGAAGGGTAAATTTGAGTGGGAGGTGTGATCCTCACTCTTCCTGGCCGGGCCTAGAAAATGCACTTGCTTCTTTAGAGATACACAGTCGCTGTGACCTGCATGGATCCAACACAGCTGAGGGTGCTGGGACTCAGCTATGTGGTGGGACTTCTGGGTTTGGGTGCTTGGAATTGGGATTCTCAAGTGAAGACCCACTTTTGAGGGAGTTTCATAGGCGTGCTTGGGATCCACACTAGCAGGGAGTGAGGGGAAAGACTGTGCAGAAGGAGCATGGTGCATGTAGCTATAGCAAAGGCCTCGCCAATCCAGAGACTGGGTCCTTCTACCCCATCACTGGCACCCCCAGAAGGGGAAGAGCTCTCGGGGGAAGGGGATCTCCTAGCTGAGGGCAGTGCCTTGCAGGGATTTGATTCTGCAGCCACTGGAAGGATCTCCCTTCCCATCTTGGAGGAGTAGGGCTGAAGAGCTGGAAGTCATACTCGAGTGTCTGCAGTCAGACTCTTGGTGGGTTATGGTTCCAAGGAGGCCTTTCATCATAGAAGTAACACTCCCAACTGCATGGCATGGTCCAGCTCCAAGGAAGAGAGAACTTCTGGCCAGAGGCTTTCCATGGTCAGGGCTCTAGTGTGATGGGAAGAGCAAGGAAAAAACTTAGTCTAGTCTAGAAGGGAAGGGGAAAGAAGAAAGAATGTCTTCGTCTAGAAGGGAAAGGGAAAGAAGAAAGAATGTCCCAAATTTCAAATAAAAGGTCATGAAAATCAACATCAGAGTCAGGATGGAAGGTCATGGGTGTGGGATCTCACCCCTGGCTTGGAGAAGGGAGTTAAGGCAGCAGCACAGATACAAGACCTGCTTTCAGGATCGAGATGGGAAGGAGCTGATACCAGGTAGAAGGAACATGTCAGATCCCACGACAGAAGCAGGCCTGTGGGAAAGCACACTGGTGTGAATTCACCCCACTGTGCCTCTAAGACAACCAGCCTTGTTTCATTACCTTGCAGAAAGAAGTCTATGAGCTTGGTGTAGCTTCTTTCTTGCACATGGATTGAGAGGTGTTTTATACTCTGGACCAGTGATGTCATTCTTTGGGGGAGATACTTCAAAAATTATGGCAAAACACATACAAACTTTGTCATCTTAACCATTTTTAACTGTACAATTCAGTGGCTTTAACATCCACACTGCTGGCAACCATCACCACTGACCCTCCAGAAAACATTTTTTATTTTGCAAAATGTAAGCTCTGTACCCATAAGCAATAACTCTCCATGTCCCCTTCCTTCAGTCCCTCCCCGCTCCCCACAGGAATAGACACTCTTCTACTTTCCGACTCTATGATTTTGACTACTCTAGAGGCCTCATGTAAGTGGGATGGTACAGGATTTGACTTTGTGACTGGCTTACTTCACTGAGCGTATGTCCTCAAGGTCCATCTGTGTTGTATGTAGCAAGGGTCAGAACAACCTTCCTTTCTAGGCTAAGTAAGATTCCATGGTATAAACCACTTTTTATCTGCCCATCTGCTGATGGACACTCTTGTTGCTTGTGTCTTTGGGCTGTTGTGAATAAGCGTCTTTGAACACGAGCATACAAGTATTTGTTCAAATTTCTGCTTTCATTTGTGTGTGTGTGTGTACCCAGAAGTAGAATTGTTGGGCTATGTGGTATTTCTGTGTTTCATTTTTTTAAAAATATTTTATTTATTTGACAGAGAGAAATCACAAGTAGGCAGAGAGAGAGGAGGAAGCAGGCTCCCCGCGGAGCAGAGAGCCTGATGCGGGGCTCGATCCCAGGACCCCGAGATCATGACCTGAGCTGAAGGCAGAGGCTTTAACCCACTGAGCCACCCAGGCGCCCCTGTGTTTCGTTTTTTGAGGAGACTCCACAGCAGCTGTCCTGTCTTATGTTCCCAACAAAGGCTCCAGTGTCTCCACATCCTCGCTGACATCTATTGTATTCTGGGTTTTTGTTTGTTTTGTTTTTTTGTTTTTGTCTTTGTTTTTGTCTTTGTTTTGTTTTGACAGTAGCTTTCCTAAAGGGTGTGAATTGGCATCTCGTGGACTTGGTCTGCGTTTCCATGATGGCTGGTGACGTTGAGCATCTTTTCAGAAGCTTACGGACCATTTGGATATCTTTTTTTGAGGAACGTCTATGCAAGTCCTTTCCCCGTGTTTGATCTTATTATTTTTGCTATTGTTGAGTGGTGGGAATTCTTCAACATTCTGGATATTAACCTCTTGTCTATGTAGGATTTGCAGATATTTTCTCCCATCCAGCGGGTTGCCTTTTCACTCTGTTGTTTGTGGCCTTTGGTCCTTAGAACTTTTCCATTTCTGTGGTCCAGTACATGTATTTTTCCTTTGTTGCTGTTCTTTTGCTTTCCTGTCCAAAACATCATTGCCAAATGTAATGGTAGAGAGGTCGTCCCTGTTTTCTTCTAAGGGTTTTATACTTCTAGGTTTTAGGATTAGGTCTTTGATTTAAGTCCGTGTTTGTATATGGTGTAAAATGAGGCTCCAGCTCCTTCCTTTACTGTGTGTGCCTTCAATCCTTGATTTCAAGGACAAGGGCTCGGGGTCCCTGTGGTGTAGCACAGAGCTGGGGACGCAGTGGGGTCTGGACCCCTGCTCTCTGGGCTCCATGTACGCCACAGGATGTAACGTTTCAAACATGATGAAGACGTAGATTATAGTTGTAGTCCTCATGCCCTAAGACTTTTCTCAGAACACAGAGAACTTCATGTCAGTTTTTAGGTCACACATATGAACTGCACATCGACTCGGAGTTGATTTGGAGGAGGAAGAGGAAGAGGAAAATGTTTTCTCTGCTCCAGTGACTCCAGCCCATTCGTAAAATTTACATCTGTTTTCCTCAGTAAAACTTAAAATACCCACCAACCTAGAAGATTTGCCAAAAAAGAACATTTATTTATGTCTTAAGTGTTGTTTAATGACTCATTGTTATGTTTGTCTTGATTCATTCTTTTAGGTTAATCCCATTTTTCTTTAGTTTCTACCCGAGATTATTGACGAAACAGGCAGGACAGTGGGGTGACACTCACGCCAGAGCCCTGGTCATTGCTGCTGGGAGATCTCATTTGCAAGGTCCCACATCTCCTCCAGCTGACCCCCACCCCAGGGTGAAGCTCAGCTGAGCCCAGGCCCAGGGTCGCTTTGTTCACGGCATCATCTGAAAACAAGGGTTAGAGTCACTGCCTGTTAAAGTGGCGGCTGCTGGCAGACCCAGCTCACTGGACGCAGCCGTCCCAGTCGGTCCAGGCCCTTCTGTCCCTGCTTCCCTGCCAGCAGGTGCATCCCCTCCTTTCTGCGGTCGCACCTGGAACCCCCAGCCCGACCTCTCCATTCGTTTGGAGAACGTGCCGCTCTTCTCGCTTTGAAATTGATTCCTGACCACAAGGTCAGCTAGGCTCTTAAAGGGATTTTCAAGGCTCTTTTTCTTCATTTGTGGGGAAACAGCCCCTGAAATGCGGCCGTGTGGGTGGGACCTGGAGCATGCTTGGTTCCCGTTAGAGGCCACGCAGGGAGGGCAGCTCGCAGCCTGACAAGCTCTCCGGCCCACTGGGGTACGAAGTTGTGGTCAGCAAGCTTGCAGAGGCCAGGCAGCAGGGGACCCGAACGCATGACCCTTTGGCTTTTAGCTGTCTTAATGGGACAGGTCTGAGCACACACGTGCACACACAGAAAGAACCAACTTGGAGCCGGTTTAAATATTCAGTTTCACCTCAAGGGTCACTAGGAAATGTGTCCTTGGAGCATCTTATAAAGTGGAAATCCCAAGTCCTAGCCGCTGACCTCGTGCAGGCTGGACCGACCATGGGTGGCATGAGTCACTCTGCTGTGTGGACTCTTTTGTACTGAGTGGCCGAGGGGCAGGACCCACTGGTTCGAGGGTTGCTTTTGGCTGGGATCCGCAGTGGCTCATCATTCATCCATGCACTGCCCTTATCGACTTATTGTTCATTTACTTGCTTTCTATAGACATTCTTATTCGCAACACCCGGAGCCTGTGTGCCAGTTTCTCCTGCAAGTGTCGGTGTGTAGTTTTATACACACAGACACACCCCCCCACAGACATGTGCCTATGCATGCACACAGAATAAGGCGTATGTGTACCTGTGTGCACACACACACATACACGGCGAGATGGAGGTGTTGGAAGCAACTCACAGAGTATGTGTGTTCAATTTTAGGGGAGAGTCCATGCTGTTTTCTAAATGAGCTTTTGTACAAAGTGAGACTCTTCCTTCTCCGCTGGAATGGTGGTTTGGGGTCACGACGCCCCGTCTGGGGGTGCCCGTGTGTTTGGGACTCCACGTAGACCCAGCCTGTCAGCAGGTTGCCGCTCTGCAGGACGGGGACTTGGCAGGCTCCTCCGTGAACAGGTCATGTCCGTGGGGCACAACATATGGGCATCGCGACATTTAAGCATTTGCATCTTTCCCTACCTGACCGTTTGATAGTCTCCTGAGACGTAGTTTGACTTTGGTTTCGAGTACTTCCCTTGGAGAAACCCAAGACGTTCTGTTGAAAATTTCATAACGAGACAAAGTCCGCTTATGTCCACTTGAAGGCGTTACCATCACCTTCCCATTCTGCTCAGTTCCATCCTCTTCTAAGGTAAACCCCACGTGCTTGCTATGAAGACCTGGGCCCCTCGGGAACCTTATGATGGGGTGTGTGCACTTGTGGGGCGAAAGCTGGGGAAGACAAGGTGGGATTCTGCCGTACGGGAGGATTCTTACCTTGTTTTAAAATCTCAGTGAAAGCCTTTCAGTCACCTGCCATCCGTATTCGGAAGAACGCATGTTGTACCCACAGCAGTATTTTCAAAAGGTACTGCAAGTAGCTCTTCTCGGCTGGGTGCTGGGTGGAAATGGGGCAACTGCTGCGCTTCCGTGCATTTGTGGAGGGAGTCAGCTCGGATGAGAGCCCGAGGGGAAGCAGAGAAAGCTGAGAGCTCTGTCCGTGGTACTGAAACCCTCCTCGCGCAGGCGCGCGGGTCTGAGCTCATTCCCTCCCTGGTCAACCAGCAGTTCTCTTGACGTCTTCTTTTTATCGTCTTTTCCTCTCCAGTTCTGTGTCGTGGATCTGTCCTGGCCCCCAGGGCCTTCCTGAAATGCCGACCCCTTTGGCCGAGCGCCCTGTGCGGTGAGGGAGAAGGGACGGGGTGCAGGACCAAGCCCGCTGGCAGCTCTGCGAGAATTTCTCCTTTCGTGCCCTGAACCATTTCTGCAACTACTTGGTATCCGTGGATCTGCAGTCACAGGCGGGTGACGCAGGTCTGGCAGAGGGGCTGGTTTGGACTTGGTTGCAACGGTGTTTGAATCCTAAGGGGGTTCTGTGTGCTGGTACCTGTAATAGGCTAACGCTGAAACCCGCTCTCCTAGTAGCTCAGCAGTTTGGAGGAGTAAACGTTCACGCTTCCCGCATCCCACCCAAGGAGGCATTTGTAGCAGCCTTCCCACACGGTGAGCTGCGGCCCGGCTCCCCGGGGGCCGCCCTGCCATGCCCTGGTGCGGCCCCTAGGCCCCCCTGGGGCCCCTGTATCAGTCAGAGGGGAAATGACAGAGGTGATCAATTTTTGGGCTATGTGGAGTGGTGACTATAGAATCATCTTTAAACTCCTGTTTCATGTGATTTTTTTTTTAAAGATTTTATTTATCTGAGAGAAAGAGAGAGAACAAGCAAGAGGTGGGGGGAGCAGAGGGAAAGGGAGAAGGAGACTCTCCACTGAGCAGGGAGCCTGATGCAGGGCCGATCCCAGCACCCTGGGATCATGACCTGAGCCAAAGGTTTAACCGACTGAGCCACCCAGACGCCCTGTGTTTCATGTGGTTTTTGGTCTGTTTCTTCATTCATGCACACGAAACACTGTTTTCCTTGGGGTTTTTCTTCTCTGCTTTGTCGTACCACAGAGTAGCATGTTGTAGATGCTGTGGTAAGATATTTCTAGCTTTGGGGGTTCGGGAGAAAACATTAGTGCATATCGCCAGGATAGTCTCCTGCAGCTTCAGTGAATAATACTGCGCAGTTTAAAAGGAAGATATTTATCTCTGCTCTACTGCGCCTTAACATGCAAGAGCTCATATGAGTTCTAGATTACATTGTAAAATATTATCTCTTTGTTCTTCCCTGATTAATATAGCCAGCACTTAAAAAGGAGTCTTGATTATAATTGGTTTTATAGATAGTCTTTTCAAAAAGCATAATATCTTCCATGTGGTGTCTCAGATGATCTGGTACAAAAAAATTTAGGCAGAAAACCATCCATATCTTTGAAAAGCATTAACTATATCTTAGGTTGTTTGTTACAAGATGCACATACATCAGTAATGTATGATTACTCCTACATTACGGAGTTGCTCAGTAACAATGAACCAATCGAAAAATACTTATTTAGTGCCTCGTGACAGAGCAAATAGCAGGGATCAGGCATTGCTAGGGACAGTCTGACCTCGACGTCTGACATAAATATGCTGGAGGAAGGTGAGGGGACAGTCCAGTCCCTCTCCAATGGTATCACTCCATAACGTATTCTAAATTACATTATAATTTTAATATACTTCCTTTAGGAAATAACCAGTAATGCTGGAGTTCTCTTCACAGGGAAGGTAAATGCCGCTAGTGCCGCCTGCCCGGGTTGACTCATGTCCCCCCTGGGTGTGGTGCTGTCCTCTGAGTGTGACCCTGTTTGGACGAAGACACTTCACAGGGAGAAACAAGTGGAGTTGAGGTCCCTCAGGTAGGTCTTCGTCAACTTCGACAGCCCTAGGAGAGGAAGAGGAGGAGAGGAGGGTGGGCCCGTGGGGAGACGGCGTGAGCCGAGGGAGGCAGAGGGGAGCTGGCTGGTGTGTCTGCGCTCAGGCGGCACCAGGCGCTGCAAGAGACAAGGGAGGTTGCAGAGGGAGCGCGGCCCTGCCAGCACCTTGACTTTGAACTTCTCTCCTACAAGACTGTGAGACAAGACTGTGTGTTGTTTTGCGCTCTGCTTTACGGACCTGCGCACACGGGGATGTGCTCAGTGAGGTTTCTGGGTCATGGCTACGCGTGTTTTTAGTGTGAATCAACATTGTCTGAACACCGTCGGGCAGGGCTGTGTCCGTCTGTGCCCACGGCTGTGTGTGAAGTTCTGGGTCCCACGTTTCCACCGGCCCTTGGCGCTGTCTGGCGCTCCAACTGGGCCAGTCTGGCTTGTGTCCTAGTGGTTTCTGGTGGCTCTTTTACTCTGGACCTTTCTGGTTAGTAACAAACTTAACTCTCTTCTGGGCCGGGTATCACCTTGGGTTTTCTCTTCTGAGCGTCTCCTGTCCCTATTCCTGGCCCATTTCTGTATTTGAATTCTCGTCCCTTTCTTCAGCTTCACAGGCCACCCTTACTTATTCTTCACGGCGGCCCCTTGTCGGTTTTAGAAATTAAAACTTCACCCTTAGACTATACAGTAACCTTGTCCTGCAGCGAACACAAAGCCTAAGTTTGATGTTATCAAATCTGCATTTTCTGTTTTGCCTTGAGCTTTGGGAATTTCTTCATTTAAACAATTGTCTTCGTTCTTGAGTCGCAGAAATACGCTCCTCTTACGACGACCGATTTGCCTGTCTTCGGTGAAGGTGCAGCTTAATTTTCCAGTGGGGTTCTTTGGCTTCCCGGGGCTCCTCCTGGCTCACTGAGGTGCCAGGACTCTGTACCTCTCTTTGTGCAGTGACCCAGTTTCCCCGAAACCATGGGGGGCCGTGGGGGTAAAGCGGATGCCCGGGCAAGGTCAGGCACACAGCGATGTACCGGAGGGAGTTCACCGAGGTGGCTGACACCAGGGTAGGCCTGTCTCCTGGGGAAGAGGGCAAGAAGGGATAAGGATGGAGACAGCCCCAGCCCGGGCCCCCATTTTTATTTAAAGATTTATTGGTTTATTTTAGAGAGAGAGAGCAGTTGTAATTTTAAAGTGTGTTCAGGAAGATGCCTGTGAATAAAGGCTGGCAAATGAGAGCAAGGAGCCCTGCGTGTCCCCACGGGGTTGTTCCAGGCAGAGGCAGGAGAGCACTGGCCCCATGGAGGCCAGGAACAACCACGAGAAGGCCAGTAGGACTGGCGGAGGGGGTGTGGGAGAACATTGAGGTGAGGTCATGAAGGTAATGGGGACCAGACTGCGTGGGGACTTTTGGACCACCTTTGGACCACAGTCAGGGTGGCTGCTCGGTGAATGGAAACCACTGTCTTTGTGTGATGTCCTACCTGTGTTCTCACTGGGTCACCCTGGCTGCCGTGCTGGGGAGGGAGAGGTCTGTGGTCCTACATGAGTGGCCGTGATTGCCTGGACCAGAGGGATAGGTAGCGAGGGAGGTGGTGAGAAGAGGTCTGAGTACAGGCATATTTGGAACTAGAGTCACCAGCATCTTCTGCAAGATTGGGTGTGGCTGTAGGGGGGGTTCAGTGCAGAAAGCTGAGTGATGGGGGTTGAGGAAGGAAGGAACCGTCTAGGTGCTGAGCGAGGTGGGGTTAGAGGAGGGACCGCCACAGGGAACAGTGCCAAGCGTGGCTCAGGCAGAAGGCTGAGTTCCAGAGCGCGGGGAGGAGGGAAGTTGGAGACCATGGTCAGCAGAAGGGGTAACGGAGTGGAGGCAGCAGGAGGCTGTCCGGGGCTCCTGTGAGTCTCAAGTGGGCAGACTGAGTCTCGGAAAGTTCGTGAACTTGCCCAGGGACACGTGGCTAGAGCCACACTCAGGAGCCGGGCCCATGACCCTGGCCATGGCCTCTGTGAGACCTTGTGCAGGTTTGCTTACTGTGAACCATCATTCTTTCAATTACAGTTTTTGGGTTTTTTTGGTGGGGATTTTTACAAAGTGAGCTTGTCCCAAGCAAAATTACTTACCTGTCATTACGCCCCGAAATCTGTGAGCCCGTTAGTGTGTCTGCATGAGACACACTAGTGGAGCGGGTGATATGTCCCCCGGTCGGGTGCCCTGACGTGTGCGAGGCTCCCAGGTGACGGCTTCACATCACTTAAAATCCTGGTGCCACGGAGTTCAGCCCATTTTTCTTCTGAAGTTTTCATCTCTTCCTTGGGACTGCTCCTGCCTGTGAGGGGGATGGCCATAGGCCTTGGGGAGAGGTGGCCCCGTCGCCACATGGGGGTCAGACTTGGGCCGGGGCAGGAGGGGGGCTCCCCACTGCATACTCTCGCAGACCGCAGCTGGGTCAGCTCTTGCAGAAGAGGGGCCGTGGACAGAACCAGGGAGAAAATGAAGCAACTGGACGAGATTTCTGTACATTTCCAGGAGCAATAGAATGAGCCTCATTTTTAAATTGCAGCAAAGGGGCCCATAGTGCTCCCTCTCAGCCCCACGTCCTGTGTGGATTCGCCCCCGAACGGTCCCGAGGAAGCTCTTCTCGGCCTGTTCTGTGCAGGCACCAGAGGCCCGAGGACGCCGCTGGGGACCCTGAGGCCTCAGGATGCCGCTGGGGACCCTGAGCGCTGACCCGGCGCCTGGGAATTTATGAGAACATAAATCGGCCGCATCGCAGCGGGAGCAGCGGGGAAGGAGAATTTCTTCCTAATAACACTATCTCAGGAAGGGAGAGGGAGAAGATGAGCCATCTTGGCTGCTGGACCTGGGAGTGTGTTTTCTTGGCAATAGCACCAGGAAATGCTTTCTCCTTGACTAAAACCCAAGTGTCGGGGATGTTTTATCTCGTAGCTTCAGGCCAGGCTGCTGATCCCTGGAGGTGGGCAGGTCACTCGTATTCCAAGGGAACAACTCGGATCCCCCCCACCCCCCCGCCTGGCGGCGTGGACTGGTTCGCCTCTTGGACAGAATCTGAAAACTTAATGAGTGGTAACAGTCCTGTAAGGTTTCGCAGGCGAGGTAAACACAACACCAGGCAAGGTGGGCGCAAGGCAAGATTTATTAAAGCATCTCCGGCGAAGTTTCAGGGCCCGGGAGAAAGGGAGCCAGGAAAATTGCGCTGGGAGGAGGTGGGCACTCTCAGGCGAGGTTCTGCCACTGGGAAAGGGGGAGTTGAGGAAGTCGCACTGGGAGGGAGTTGGCAGGGGGGTCTTTTATCAGGTCAAGGCAGGGCATGAGCTCACATCCATATACAGTAGGGTATTTGGTGAAGGTATGGGGTGAGGGCTCCGGATACTCCTGTTTGCTGCATAGGTATCGGGTTACCTATGGAGCCGTGACCTGGGAGTACACCCTTTTGGAGGGAGAGTTAGGGTTAAGGAAGGGGGGAGAGGGGGCTGGAAGATGGCAGCCCCGGCGGTCATTTCTGTTGTTCCTCCTGCATTCCTGGAACCGCCGACCCAACAAGTACAAGGGGTAAAACAAACATGTTTGTGTAGATCAAAATATAAGCAAAATATAAGCCCTGATGTTGAATGCCTGTGTCGTCCTGGGCCTGGGGTCCTTCTTGATCTTGCAGTAGAAGCCTTTACCGTGGATTCCTGCTGTTTCCCACCTTCATTATTTCACACGGGGTTGCTTAACTTTAAAAAGCACTTACGGAAATCAGCAAATGTAATTAACATCGAGAAGCATCAGAGACTTTAGAAACTCGACAGAAATTTCCAGTGGAAAATTTTTCAGAGGCTCATGGTTGTGCAATTTTATCTGGGTTCCACAAGAATAGTCTAAAAAATGACGTCAGCCCATTTCGGAGGCAACTTCACAGCAGCGGTACATTTAGCCTTCTGCTAACAAAAGCAATTTTCAGCCATTTCTGCTAATTTCCAAGGGAGTTTCCATTTTCGAATTAAAAAAAGATGGCTTTGAAATATCGCTTTGGAAAATGTAGGGGCAATTTTCTAGATTTTATGTAAATTGAAACATTGCATGCTCCCCAGCTCTGGGCTCGCGGGGGCTGAATAGCCCAGGAGATGGGCTGCAGGCCTCTCGGGGCTTCCAGTCCTGAGGATCCTGTACGAGTCCCAGGGGAGGAACGTGCTTGGGTGGAAACCTGAGTGTGTCAGTGAAGCGTCTCCGCTGGTCTGGTTGCCCAGCTTGTCGCGGCGACCTCCACCCTGGGATGGCTACAAGCCTCGTCTTCATGGTAACTGCTGGTTTGGTGCTCAGAACCCGGGAGTCACTCAGCCTGTGGGTTCCCTTGGCGTAGACTTTCCCATGGGAATAACCTGCCCAGACCAGGCCAGCCCCCCTCCCTGAGGAGGCCGGGAGGCTGGACCCTCCGCAGATTTCCACCCACGCTCCCTCCTGCGGGGCGGGCTTCCCCCAGTCTCCCTGCAGCTCTCCCTCTGAGTGGCCGGGTGGCTGGGACACCTGGCTGGGGTGGGTTCCTCATTGGCTGGCCAGGTGAGTGGGGCTCCCGGCTTAGCTGTGAGCCTGGGACCCAGATTCTGTTGGCCCAAACAAAACCACATTTGCATTCAAAGGGTTCCTTTCTCTGCATGCTCCGGCACACTTGGCTGCAGATCCCAGTCCTTTTTCCTGAGCCCACCTGCCGGCCACCAGGGGAAGCCTTGTCTCTCGAATACCTCTGATTTTCTGCTTGAAGGATATTTAGTCAAAGGCACGATGATTTCTGTGTCTGTTTCTGGACATTCTTTTTTGTTGTTGTTAAAACCTCAGTGACTTTGTACAGTCTTAGGACCAAAGAGACAGATTTAATACCTAGGATTTAAGAAGTGTGGTTAAAAGAAATGACATAAAATCAGTGTAGGTCTTGGAAAGTATTCGACTTGCTTTCATTTCGTCATTTTATATACATTATTATCTACTGTTTATCACTCGGTCACAGAGATCTATCGTTTTAATAAATAGTAACTAGCAGTTTAATATGATACTTACCTGTGAGCAAATTATTTTGTCTCTGTTAATAAGGCAGTTTGTCTCATTTTCTCTCCTTCTGATAAACGATGAGCCTGGACCCACTGGCTGAACTCTGATGTCATTTTGCCCAGGGGCTGGCTGGCTGCACCAGAGAGACCACCCAGTGCGTCATGTCTCGCTCCCCTATTTGACAGTTGGGGTCTGGATGGACTCCCCTCGGAAGGATGTCAGGTCACCAGCACAGAGCAGCACCCAGTGGGGTCAGTGGCTGTGCTGAGGGACCGTCCGTATCTCCTTTTGTTGGGGTGTCACCCTTTCCTGAGCACAGAATACCTTCCCAAGGGCCAGGGAGGAGAGGGCGGTGGGGGGTGGGTGGGCAGGAAGGAATAAATGCCCCCCCTTCCTCAATGCAAAAAAAAAAAAAAAAGACTTTCCAAATTCCTAAACTGGGTCTTCACTTGGTTTATAGACTGCTTTTCTATTTTTTTTCCTTGCATGAATAGTTAAAGTAAAGAGTCGCTACAACTAATTAAAAGTAACTCACTTTTCTTTTACTGTTTGCTGATGTCTGGGGAAGCATTTTCAAAAACATTTTCTGTAATTCCCCCCCAAGTTTTTGATATTACTTTGAATAATTACGTTGAATAATTACTCCTCCAAACCCTTCTTCTCTTACCAGTTATAAACTATTCACACAGCTAATAAGTAAAGAAAAAAAATACATTTAATGTGATTTCTCAACATGTTAGGTTTTTTTGCAGTTACATAGTGGTTTAAAATTATGTGAATAAATGTGTACAGACCAGTATGAAGAAGCGTACAATAAGTTTACTGTTTCAAAGTTAAAAATAAGGTGAATAAAATTAGATTTATTAAACCATGCCAACCATTCTTTTCCCCTTACTTTCTCTGTCTCCTCCTTCCCTTTTTCTCTTAAATGTTCTAAATTTCTTCAAGAGTAGGCACACAGGTACATTCTAGCACTGCTGAGAACACTTTAGCAAAACCAGCTACCGAAGCACTAAGGCTGGTAAGTTGCTTTCCTCGGCTTCTGCCTCCCACAGGGACGCTGGTCCCCGAGAGCCCAGAGTCTCTCGGTTTCACTGTCCTTTCTGGTGTCCCTACAACTTGGACCTCAATCTAACTGCTTTTGTAGAGTGCAAGTTTTATTCCTTTCTGAGTCTTCCTGTTTGCGTTATGAATAGTCTGCAAGTTCAGAGCCAACCGAAGGCGCGTTTCCAGCACCTCTCACCCATTTTCCTGGGACGGACGATCAAGGGAAGGGCGGTGACTAGAATTAGAAATGACCTCAAGTAGCAGGTGCGGCTCCCCAGACTCGTGAAAGACCTCCTTCCTACAGTTTGTACATGCCTCCCCCACTCGTTTCTCTCAAACATCTTAAGCCCACCCAGCCCCAGATTCAGCAGGTGCCAGAGTGGGGCTGGGCTGCCCCCATCCTGCCCCCATCCCTGCTCCGTCCCAGGGGCCCAGGGAGGACACTGCCACCAGGTTGTCACGATCACCTGAACCCCCTCCTGCACTCCTGCTGTGCCGCCCTGATTGCACCCCTGTGAGCTCTCATCTGGGCGTCAAATGTGTCATCGACTTTAACTCTTTCTAGAGCTCCTAAGGAGTCGGCTTAATTGAAACAGCCGTCCATTTCCCAGGATCTAAATGAGCTCGTGACATCCGCGGCTACCAGAACCGCTAGAAACCAACAGGGACCTGGTTTTTATAGGGCGACCCCGTGGTCTCAGTGAAGCCACTGCTCAGCGACCCCCCCGCCCCCTCCCAGCCCCAGGCAGGCTGAGGCGTCTTCTCAGCAGCAAGGAGGAACCACCAGACCATGCCTTTTAACGTTTGCGTCCAAAAGTAAGTTTTATTAGTTACAAGGGAGTATCTTCTGGTGTTTAAAAACCACAGATAGGGGCGCCTGGGTGGCTCAGTGGGTTAAAGCCACTGCCTTCAGCTCAGGTCATGATCTCAGGGTCCTGGGATCGAGTCCCTCATCGGGCTCCTTGCTCAGTGGGGAACCTGCTTCTCTCTGCCTCTGCCTGCCTCTCTGCCTACTTGTGATCACTGTCTCTCTCTCTCTCTCTGTCAAATAAATAAATAAATAAAATCTTTCAAAAATAATAAAAACCACAGATATTACAGAATAAAACTGTCCACCTCTTTAAAGCACCCCCCCCCCCCCCCGCCCCGCAGTCTGAACGCAGAGTGAGCTGATCACCTTTCGGAAACACAGTGCTTTTCTCTGGGCAGGCAGAATTTTTTCTGAGTCCTCTTCTCCTTGAACTGGGATCTCCACACACCCACCCCTTGGAATATTGTCCTAATATGAGGAACATGGATCTTGGCAAAAACAAAAAGTCTTTTATTCACCACCTGTACTCTCGCATTCGACGTCTGTGCATGAGTTGATTTTTGGATTACTTGTACCGACAAGACTCGAGTGCTGGGTGTCTTTGGAATTATTGTTATAATTACTACTGGTGTCCAGTGGAGGAAAGTGTTTCTGAGCCTGGAGATGATCACATGTAGCGAGCACAGTGACTGGAGACTCAGAGCAGAAGAGCGGACGCCCCCTCCTCACCCACCGTGGGGTTGGGCGCCCAGGGCCAGGCCGCCGTGCCCTCGAGCGACCGTCCTGCTTCCGAGTTGGGAAGCTCACTCCCGTCCGTGGGTCTGAGAGGTGGAGATGAAGAAGACTCGTTATCACGACGCGACTTGGTTTTCGGAACCTCACGCCCCAGCACCTCGTGCTTGTAGGAGAAGATTATTCTGAAAGCGCCACTGGCTGCAGAGTGGAAGACGCTGCCGTCGGATTTGGGAAAGCAAACGTCGAGCGCCTGTGGGACTGGCTAGAGGAGCCGAGTGGGACGAGCTTCTGGGGTTTCAGTCGGGAGCTCTGTGTGGCCCCGAGGTGTCTGTGCCCGCTGTCCCGAAAATGCACGGAGGGAGATTTGGGGGTGAGTGTGAGCCTCTGTTTTGGAGAGGGGAAGCGAGGCTGTGGAGACGGAGCAGGAAGGGGAGTGGGAGGGAGGAGTTCTTCGGTCCTTCAGGAAGGAGCCGGGCACCTGGACATCACGTATAATTTGCCTTAAACGTATTTATGCTCTTGTGGCCCGGAGACCGTCTTTGCATGGATGCGTACCCTGTCTGGGGAGCCCCAAAATGGGGGTCTCAGCTGGCTGCAGGGCCGGCAGATGGTAGGGGCTGAGCACAGCCCCCGGGAGAGCCAGGCCGGTGACTGCCTGTGCCCAGGTTGGCAGAGGTCGTCTGGGGTCTCGTGGGAGAAGTCCAGTAATGGCCTCCTTGGGCACCAGGGTTTTGGTCTTGCGCATATGAGCTCCTTTGGGTACTAACTAGTAATATCAGACTCGTCTGCAGTTAGTGGTGAGGAGGTCATTTGCACACGCCCAGAGGTGTCGTGCGGGTGCCATGGTTTTGGCTTCTGCACGGTGGCTGACGTGGGCGGGTGGGAGGGGACCTGTCACCCACCCCGCCGCGGGCTTTCTGCCGCCCGCACCGGGACACGCAAGCCGCGCAGAGCCCGCGCTCAGCTCCTGACTCCGCAGACGTCTTGGGCCAGTTAGGCCCGTGTCAGCGCCCTGGGGAGCCTGGCAGCCGCGTTTCCCGGTTCTACACTTCCAGCCCACTTTACTGGGCGTGGGACACGGACAGGAGCAGTGGGGCAGAGTCGAGCTCTGCCGTCCCCCAGATTTCTGCCTCGCCACCAGTTTGGCCCCGCGCGGCTCACGAAGTCTGAGGAGGTTGATGACTCAGACGGTATTTTCCTTCTGCTGCTTTTCACTGTGCGGCGAGCAAATTAGGGATTCTTTTCACTCTTGCCTGTGTTCTACCCCGGTACCCGGTTGGTCCCCCGGTCCTGGCGCTTGTAGGGCCCACCGTGTGGCCCTCGCTGTCCCGCTCTGTCCCCCGCACGGCTGGGAGGCAGGCGCTTGCCCCCCTTCCCTGGGAGGTTATCAGCCATTTCTGTACTTAAAACCCTTCAAGGGCTTCTCCACATTGAGATGTGTATATATTTTTCTAAAATACAGTAATTCCGTCATGCCACTATGAAAAACACATCGTGTGTTTGAATGACATCCACATCCCATGGGAGCTCTACCTGGCCTGGGTCACCCTCCAACGTGCAGGGACCGGGGCGGCCTCCCGCCCCCGGGACTCTGAGCCCGCCCGGGCAGGAGCCTGGGAACAGAGGCTCTGCACTGTCCCCTCACGTTCCAAGTCCAGTGGCCTCTGAGTCAGACCGACAAAGGGCATCTGGGCAGCAGGGGAGAAAGATCTCACTTCCGAGCCCAGCACGCACGTGACATTGCTCAGTGACAACTCTGAGGGGTCATCAGAATGTGGGGCTTCCGCACCTGACTCCGTTGGGTAGGGGAGGGGCGAGGACAGGCTCCTGAGGGAGGAACAAATGCGTTTCTTCAGGGAAGACAAATAGATTTTTAGGAGAAAGTGTGTGTGGCATTTGTCCATCCAGGCGTGACTGGTCTCTCCATCTCTTCAGGGCCCAGAAGCCCCTCCCCCACCCCGCCCCCGGAGAGGGGATTCACGGCCCGTTTATGCTTGGTCTCTCCCCGGGAAAGGAGCAGACTCAGGGCCGAGCTCATTTCTCAGTAGTTTCTGCTTTGGCTCTGACGAGTGAAGCTGTGACAAGGCTTCCTCCTGCGTCTGTTGGATGTCAGGGGTCTTTAGCTTGAAACCGTCTTTATAAGAACCCTGGGGTTCCCAGGGGGTCCCACACCACGGGTCTGTTCTTGTCCTCTGCCTTCCTTGATTTCCAGGCCAAGAGATGAGCCCAGCCGTGTCCTGGATCCACCTTGTCCTGCAGTCCTCCCTCTGCCCAGACACCTGCTCCTGTCTGCTGGGCCGTCCAGGCCAGAGCACGGGCTCTGGTGCAAACTCTCCCTGATTTCCCACGCCGCACCTATGTGCACGCCAGCGCCGTCACACAGGCTGTTGGTCTGTGAATGCCGAGCTCTTCCACGGAGCCCGGGGTCCTTCGCTGGGTGTGAGGACCAGGAAAGCCTCCGTCTGCGATGGCCACCTGCCATGTGCAGGGAAAGGGGGTCCCGAAACACTCAAGGAGGAGGCGGGCCAGGAAGGCTCCATGTGCCTCTGGCGTGCGACGCTAATGGGAAATAGGGCTCAAGGAGGGAGCCTGTGCGGGTTGAGGCTCTGTGATGCCCCATGGTCACATTCAGTCCCCCGCGGGACCCACTTCAGCATCTCACAGGTGTAGGGTTTTGGAGAAAAGCAATTACGCGTGTGTATGTTTTGTGTTCCTTTAATTTGAAGACTAGGTTTCCCTTATTCTCCCCTATTATAATGATATTGTGGCTTTTCTAGAACAGCAGAGAAATAGGAACACACTTGAGATGTGCAGGTTCCCTCGAAATAAAAGTCCATCCCAAGTGCGGTCGGCATCGTGAGCTCGAGACATTGACAGGCCAAATCGAGGTGTTTTGATTTTTTGTTTTGTTTTGTTTTTAGAATGAGTACACATAATATATATTTCTTTTCTTCCTGAAGTTAAAAGAAATGTATTGCATTTTAAAAAATGTGAAGAAACACAAGTGTAAAGAAGACATTGGAAGTCCCCTCTGTGTCAAGGAGCAGAGCTCCTCGCTCGTAGCCCAGCGTGGTTTCTTCATCTCATGCCCTCACTTCCTGGGCTTTCTGTCCCCGCACTGGGCACTCACACCTGTTTTGTCACCTGGAATCAGCATCCATGTTCCCTGTGTGTGCCCCGCCACACATGCAGCCAACTAGCACTGACTCCCATGTTTGTATGTTTTCTTTTTTTCTTAAAGGTTTATGCATTTATTTTATTAGAGAGGGAGAGGGTGTGTGTGAGCAGTGGGGGAGGGCCGAGGGAGAGGGAGAGGGAGCATCTCCAGAGACCCCCCGCTGAGCGCTGAGCCCCGTGCGGGGCTCGATCCCACGACCCTGAGATCATGACCTGAGCCGAAATCAAGAGTCCGACGCTCAACGGACAGGGCCCCACCCACCGGAATGCTGTTTTCTTAACATTTTATAACGTCCCCTAAAATCCTTAAATGTTTATAAGAACTGTATAATTTTCCGTCCTATAGTTATACCATATTTTATTTGTACCGGTCTTTCCTGTTGTGTATTTGGGTAAGCATTCAATTTCTCGCCATTATTAAAAACCACTAATAAATGTCTGCGTGCTTACGTCTTTATCTTTGGGTAAACGCCTAGTTACTGAGTCAAAAGACTTTGGATTTTTCTTCATAGAAACAGTTTGTATCTTGTGAGTCTGATGCAAAACAGTGTTCCTGGGCCTCTTCTGGGAAGCACATTTGATTTCCCGGTTTGAGTGTCTGTAGGATGTTGGAAAGTGCGTGTGGGCAACACGCAGGGTGAACGAGCCTTCCCGGCTGGACGCTGCTTACCCCAACGCAGACGCCTGTGTCCCCCGGTCTGCTGAGACGCCGTGAGCCGCAGGGCCCGGCAGGGCCGCCGGGAGGGCCGCGTCGGAAGCAAGGTGACTGGCAGCCACAGTGGTCAAGAAAACAGGCCTCGGCATCCGCGAACTGCATCCCGCAGCGCTGGCCGTGTGACGTCGGGGAGTGACACGCTCTGCCATGCGCCACCGCTCAGGGGGACACGGAGCCTGGAGGAGTCCCCGCAGGGACCAGCGCGCCTAGAGCGGGAGCGCAGCGGGCCTCAGGCACCTCCTGGCTCTCTGCGTCCAGAAAGCAACTGCTTAGGGAAGACGAATGCTCTGGTACATCAAGAACCACCACCCGCAGACCGAAAGAGCAAACGCTGTGCTCTCTACACAGCCTCTGACCTGGTGGTGAGGGGAGGGAGGCGCACGGGGTTAGGGTTAGGGTTAGGGT